>CM076578.1:699719713-699960072 GCA_034641835.2 Pinus albicaulis
AAAAAAAAAAAAAATCTATAATATTAATTACATTAAAATTATAAGCCCCCATAAAAATAAATAAAAATCGGCATTTAAGGTAATATATAATATTAAGTAAATCAAGAAATCACTTAAAATATGTAAAATAAATAAAATATTGACATTTAGGATAATGTATAATATTAAGTAAATCAAGTAGTCACTTAAAATATTTTAATGTCTAATATTAAATATCAACAATATAAAAATTATAAATTTAAAACCAAAAAAAGTGGACATTTAAGGAAATGTATAATATTAACTAAATCAAGTAGTCACTTAAAATATTTTTATTTGTAATATCAAATATGTTTGGCATATTAATATAAGATTAAGTTAACAACATAATTCTAATAAATATTTAAAATTTTATAAAATATATATATATTTTATTTATAATTATATATATTTAAATAATATATTAAAAAAATATGTATTTTATTTTTATTTTATATTTGTTGGAAATATAATCAATATTAAATACATATACTTCTTAAAAAATTAATATATCACTTAATAAATTAAATTTCATTTAAAATTGCATAAAGCTTTTCATATTATAAGAAAAATAAGAATACTAATAAACCATGAATTAATTATCAATCATAATTTTCTAGCACAATGTAGAGATTGATATCATATATAATAAGTATTGAAGGGAAATGTAGTCTTAACCATTGAAATTAAAGATTATGTTGTTACAAAATTTGCATATAAAATTGTTAGCATGATATATATAAAGTATACTATGAAAAATTTAAGTTGATATTAATATAATATGGAGAAGGTGAATATATATTTTTCATATATGTAAGCTTAAAATGGTTAATCTATGAATTTTTTTACAATCCATAATTATATTCATATTTATATGACAATTTTTGATAAATTATATTTTCCTTAAAAAAAATAACTTGTAATTCAGTTACAAAGCAGTAATTTTGGTAGGACTAGTTAAAATCTTATTTACATTATGTGCATATACAACTAAGTGGATGTCACATTCATATAAATATGAATTACAACTTGTTTAGTACAATGCACAATTACATAGTGCTGATAAATTTGGCATGACAATTAACTTGATGCTAGACTCTTTTCTAATGTGAAAATTGTGAGGGGATTCAATTTGGTTTCTTTTGGCTTAAGAATTCAACCGTTAACCATCACATAGCTTGTGGATGTTTAGAAAAAAAAAATGAAGAAACAATATGTATTAATGTTTTTTTGGTTTTTCAAAAAATTACTATACATTGTGTCTAATAATGAAGTGAAAACCCAAGTAAAGAGGAGGAGCTACTTTGTAATTATATGAAAATTTCATTGTAAAATTGAAGATTCCAATAAATTGTAAAATTAGGAGGACTAGTCAAAATCAAGAGTATAATAGAAATGAAATAAGAATGTCTCCTCTATTTGACTTATTTATATATAAAAAAATTGAATCATTAAGAATGAAGGAATTATACGTATAAAAAGCTATGATTTGTTATTATTAATTTATGTCGATGAAGTTACTTTATTAACAAATCATAAAAAAAACTTGGTATAAAAATATAATCATTTCAAATAATATTGAAATTTTCTTCTTAGGTAATACCATTGTTTTTATTAAAAATATTGTGTAGAGAAATAGATAACCATGAGCATGAATGTCCTCTATTCTATATATAATAATTAAAAAAATATTTAATATGGTTGTTGTTTGAACTATAAAGTTAGATAAATGATCATGGAAGAAGGTTATCTATTATATAATAAAAAAAAAATAGTAACAAAATTAATTTTATGTAATTGTTGTATGGATTATAGAGTTAGTTAAAAAATCATAGAAGAAAGTTGAAAACATTAACAAATTGTGTTTAATAAAAAAATTATGTATTAAACTACAAATTTATTACTTTACTTTTAAAAAGTTAAACATTAATTTATTATATATGTTATCAAATTTAATCATGAAAATATAAATAAATACAAATAAAAATTGTTTACTCAAATATAAGTTAAAAAAACGTTATCATTCTCACATACAGTTAAAAAACTTATAAATAAATCTCAACTATTAATACATTTAAAGGAAAATTTATATATACAAAAATATATACTTTATAAACCAAAAAAATTAGAACAAAGTACATGTACCATGATATTGTTCACAGAAAAATAAAATGAAAATATAAATATTTTTTTTTCACAATCCCACATAATTTTATTATATCTATACATAGAGCATACAATATTTGTGTCATTCCATAATCTTATTTGTGAATATAGAGTGATTGGATATAGATAATGCAATTTGGATTAAAGTATAGATGGATTAAAATGTTTATTAGTTTTTGTGTTTTATTGTGTAGATTTAATTTGTATGTGTAGCTAAAGTACTCCAATTCAAACACTTCTTTATCCTCATTATTCTTATGACATTCCCTAACTACAATGCTCAAAAATGGCATTCCCTAATTACAATGTTCAAAAAAAGTCAAAGTTATTCGAGTGAAACATGAAAAAAATTCAGAAACAACCAAATAAATATTTGCTATTATGAAATTTTCATATTAAAAAGTAGGTATATAAAACCTTAGATAATTGTCAATTCTTCTTTTGTAAAGAATTTTTCCTTTACTATGAAATTTTTCAACACAAAATGAATAAAAGTTAAAATATTACTTAAACTAATATCAAGTTCTAAGTTAACCTAATTAAAAACAGAATATTTGTTAACTAATATGAGATTTTGTCTTTCCATGATAATATGCAATTATTTTTTGTGAGAATTTGTTTGTCGGATCTCATACTACTTGTATCAATTCAAGATTATGATATAGCTAAATAACATCATATATATATATATATATATATATATATATATATATATATGTTAAAAGTTTGAACTATTTCACAAATTTTGCAAAATATATATATATAAAAGTTTGAACTATTTCACAAATTCTGCAATACCTATATTCCAATTAAAATTAGAAATATTTGGATAACAAATTTTATAGTTAAGAAAAAATTGGTGATGCTTACAATAAAAATATACATTCCTTACATATTTTTTATCATTCTTGTTTAGCCTAGACGTCCTAACATGGCCAAAAAAGACTACAGTGTTTTAATTTAGCTATATTTTCGATTTGATTCTGTGTTTTCTGGGTTGTACAATCTTGTGTACTAAAGGGAAGAGATCCATGTGGTTGTGGAAGGATATTATCGAATGTGATAAAACCACAAAAATATCATATTAGTGAATTTTTTTATAAATTTTATAATTCAGTTTCTCTTTTTTATTTCATTATCTTTTTCAAATTTTTTATTTTTTCCATTTTTTATTTATCAATAATTAAATAGGTTTTCAAAATATCATTTAATTATTTTATTTATTCTAATAAAAAATAGATTATTTATTCAATATATTGAATGTATGGAAAGTTTTATAGAAATTTAATTGTAGATTTAATATGCTAATGTAATTTACTAAAACAACAAACTTGAATCTACTCTACTCATCAGCGGAAAACCAAATCATGATTGAGAAGCACTATCAAAAACATGCCACATGAATTAATTAACACACATAACATGATGAAATATCTAGGGGGAATTCACTACTCAAAACCCCTTCCTATATATATTGCATTAATTAGAAAATAAAGAAGAAATACATTGCTTCGTCAAGCGTGAACAATCTTTGCACAAGTATAATCTCTATATATATGCCTCACATGATGACTATGGAAAATACTATGTCAATTTTCCTGCCTACCAAGCTGCTCCTATTTCCTTCTGTTGTTTCCTTGGGAATTTTCCCCCTATTAATTAGGAAATTCCCCATCCAAAACTGCGCAATCCCTATAGGCCCTTCCTATTATTGCATGCACCACCTATACAACTTGGATAATTATACAATTGATAGTACACTTCCCTTGAACTCCAATCTCAACTAGGTAAATTGTTTTTCATGCATTCATGAGTTAATTATGGTTGATTGATCACTAAGTACACACCCCACTACTAGACCTCCCACTAGTTCCTCCAACATTTGGAACTTAGTTTAACTGATTTTAACTCAGTTTGGCTTAATTAAATTATTACAACTCAAATTAAACTAAACCTAGGCTCCTAAAATTTAGGAACCACTCTAAATGACTCAAGTTAGGCCCTCAACTCGAATTAACTGAGCCAACTAAGTGAAATTAACTTATTTAACACATTCTTGTTGTCTTGTGATGTGGAATTATAATATTATCCTAATTTAATTCAAGGGAAAATTAAAGCAAGATTTTCTTGTTTCCATTTTCAACACTCCCTATAAAGAAGAAATGGATTATCAAATACCCCATTCCTGTCTTTGTGGAACTCAAATTTTCCTCTCGATAAATCCTTTGTCAAAATATCTTCATCTTGTTCCTCTGTAAGAATGTATTCCAGCAGCATGATCTGCGTCTGCACGCAATCTCGTGGATGGTGATACCGAATATTGATATGCTTGGATCGATCATGAAAAAATAAATTTTTAGAGAGTTTGATACAACTTTGATGGTCACAATAAATCACATTAGGATCCATTATATGACTAAATAACCCATCAATAATCTTCCTCATCTAGATAGCTTCACAAGTTTCTTGACTAGCAGCCTTGTACTCTGCTTCAAATGAACTGAGTGCAACTGATATTTGTTTCCTGATGTACCAAGAAACTATAGTTGACCCAATACTAAAGACTCCTCCTAGAGTGCTCTTCTAATCTGATGGAATACCTACGCAATATGAATATTTGAAGCCTTGAAAATTCACTCCCTTTGTTCATCTGTACCAAATACCATATTGAGTAGTGCCTCTTAGGTATCTCAACACATCTTTGGTTTCCTTGCAAAACAGTTTTGTTGAAATAACCATTGCTTGACTAAGTTGGTTAACTGCATAACACATGTTCGGTTGTGTGTTAACCAAATACATGAGTGAACCTGTAATATGCATGTAAATAGTGGCATCCACCTTCTCACCTAGAGTGGCATCCTCTTTCCTCCAATTTCCTGCTAGAGGAGTGTCCATGGGTTTTCTACTCTCCATGTGAAACTTCTTCAGTATCTCGTTGGCATACTTTCCCTAAGAGACAAACAATTCCCCATATCTTTGCCATACACCAAGGAAATAATGCATGAGCCTCGTCTATTTCATCTCGAACTCTCTTGCAAGATCCTCTTTGCAATATTTGATCAACTTCTCATCACTAGTTAGAATCAAATCATCGATGCATAATAATATAATCAACACTTTAAAATCAACAAAAATATGGTAAAGGTTTGCATCTACTTCACTTTTGGTGAAGCCCAACCTGGTGAAATAGTTGTCAATCCTAGTGTACTAAGCACGGGGTGCTTCCTTCAATCCATACAATTTTCGCTTGAGTCTTCACACATGAGACTCTCTGTAGAAGGTCTCAAATCCTTCCGGTTGTTCAATGTACACCTCCTCCTCAATCACACCATTGAGGAATGTTTTCCTCACACCCATATGATGGATCTTCCATCTCATCTGTGCTACAAGTGCTAGAATTGATCTGATATAAGAGTACCATGCTACTGGAGAAAAATAATCCTCGTAATCAATTCCCTCCACCTCATAGAACCCCTTCGCCACAAATATGGCCTTGTGTTTCTCGATGCTTCTGTATAATTCTTGCTTCACCTTGTAAATCCACCTCGAACCTACCACTCACTTTTTCTATTATCATGGGACCACTTCCTAAACATTGTTTCTGACTATGGAATCATATTCCTCTACAATGGCATCAACCCACAGTGGATGATACAATGCTTTCTCAAATGAGGATGGTTTTGTCTCAACTAGATCACTCATCAAATCCATGTACCCAATGTACTGATCTGGTGACCTCATGTTCCTACAATGTGATGTGAGTTCCCCCACGCTCTCTCTAGCATCAAGTAATAATCTGCCAGCTTCCCTGGTGTGCTTCCTTCTCTGGATGTCTTTGCATGAGTGGGTGCTTCCACTCTCTTCTCCTCTTCTTTTGGTTGCTCCAAAACATCCTAAGGTTCTTCCTTTGGAGCTAAAATCTCCTCATCTGCATGCAAATGAATCTCCCTCTCAAGGGAGCATCTCATGGCCTACTCTTTATCGAACTTCACATCTTTACAAACAAATGTCATCCTATGAGATGGAAAGTACACATGATAGTTGTGAGGTGTTGCATTCTTCATCCCACAAGTGCAATGGTAGGCTTTGATCATACAACATCATACGTGAAGCTCCCACAATATTTATGTTCTTCCTTTTAGAAACTGCATTCTGTTGTGGGTTATAGGTTGTTATTAACTCTCGTCGAATGTCTTCTTTTGCACGGATTTTCTTGAACTCATTCAACACATATTCACCATCGTTATCACTTGTGAGATCCTTCACTTTCCTACCAATGTATTTCTCAAAAATTTGTTTAAATTCACAAAATTTGGAGAATGTTTGGTCTTTCTTTTACATGAATAAAACCCAACACTTGTGTCAAAAATAATCTACAGATATAACATAATACCTATGCCTTGTCGTGGAGGATGTCGAGAACGGTCCACACACATTTGAGTGAAGTATTTAAAGGATCACTTGTGCTCGACTGTCCTTATCATGAAAGGTTGATTTGGTGTACTTCCATAGTGTACACCCTTTTCATGTATCTTGCTGCTCTATTGCACCCTTGAGAAGTCCTGTAGAAATCTGTTGCATGATCTTCAAATCTCCATGGTGCAAATGGGCAAGTTTCCTATGCCATAATTCATCGATGTCTCAGCTCTGAACCTTATTTTCTTTCGTGCTCAAAGCAACACAATCTTATACATCCAATTTGTAGAGGTTACTCACCCGAACCCTAAGCTGCTTCACTTATCCCATGGAGATGTGACGAAGGAAATCCTTTCCTTTGTTGAATATCACATCGTAGCCACGATATTTCAACATAGAAAATGAAACTAAATTCTTCTTCAGACCCAAAACATACATGACAGATTTTAATGTGAGAATAGAACCAAACTCCCTCTAAAAAGTAATTGTATCTCTACCAGTAATGTTATACCTTTCATCATCTCCCATCTCGATGTGCATATGGAGGTCCTTCCCCTCCAAGTCGCTAAAAAAATATTTTTTGTTCGTCATATAGAATGAGGATCCACTATCCAGATACCACAAACTACTCATCACTGGTGTCACCATGCATGTAATGAGGGTGAAATCCAACTCAAATTATGAAGCAATAAATTCACCTACCGCTCCTCCTGAGGGATTATTTTGGACCTTATTGTGCAGACTCTTCATGGCATAGTGTCCTTGCTCATGAGAGTGAAAACATTTAATCTTCTACAAGTCCTTCTTCTTGCCCGCTTGACCAGAATCTCCTTTGGATTGGGATTTCTTCCCTTTCCATTTCTTTTCCTTTACGATTTGTGTAACCCGGCTTACAAAATAGAAGAAAAGAGATATCAACGCCTTAGAAATAAGCCACTTCGAGGGGGAACCTCCAATACATTACATGAATGAACAATTCTTGGATGATACAATTTACAAAACCTCCTTTCTATATATAGGAGTCCATGGGGCCATAATGTAATCCTAGTGGGCCACAATGTAATCCTAGCCCACCTAACAATAATAATTTAAGGGCACAATAATAACAATATGGGGGTTACAGGGGTACAATAATAACAATAAGGGGGGCTACACTAACATAATAAGGGGCTATACTATTAATATAGGGACTTAACATGCCCCTCTCCTTCAAGCAAGTGTTGTCCTCAACGCTTGATTATTTCTTGATGCTTCTGTATAAAATTCTCATCCTCCCATGTGGAATCTTCTACAGGAAAGTTCTTCCACTTGCTGAGATACTCTGAAATTGATCGTACTTGTAAAGTTCTTGTTTTTGTGACTGCTTCAGAACTTCTTTCGATGTGATGTTGATATTCTTGTTGTTTCATTAGATTCTGCACCAAAGTTAGGTTATCCTTTGAGAGTTGGAGAACTTGTTGTTGATGCTCGATGTCATATTCCACTAATTTATCATCCATATTAGCTATTATTTTATCCTTCAAACCATCCAACTTAGCCTCCATTTCTTCTTTTAAACCATCTATGTCAGCTTCGGTTTCTCTTCGTAAGATCGAAATTTGTTGCACTTGGTACCGTAATTTTGATATCTCATACTACAATTCTTCCACTTCTTGCATCATAGTATAGATTTATGAGGGCTTAATGGGTGTTGAATTCTTTTTAGGAGGCATTTCAGAACGAAATAGTGAAATATATGCTCAATAGGCCCTTGGAATCACTTCAAACTAATTTTTCAAACAAGATTTATGCAATTCGGGAAAAACAATACACACCTTTTACTTGCTTTTGAGGAGCTCGATATTGGAATTGGATTATCTTTGTGATTATGACTCTTCAATATCTGAAATGAAGCAATGAAATAGCACTCTTAATTCTCTTTTGAATGCCACAGGTCTGACCTGATTTGGATTCTCCAAGACAAAGTTGTGTCCAGTCTCCCACAATGACCTAATTCTGGACTGGTTCAGTAGAGAGAACTTGTACGACTTGCCACGTGTCACTGTTTCATCCTTTGTCTCTAAAATTTATAGCCAAGACACTAAATTCTATGTGTTTGTGACCAATTTTTACGGCACTCCAATCCGATGCCCAGAGAGAGAGTTATTGAACTTTTCCCACGATCACCTCTTTGAGATGAAATTCAGGAGCCTGAAAAAGCACTACCTTCCACAGATCATATCTCCAAAAATATTGCGAAACAAGATCTGAAATTTTTTGATGAATTTCCTCAGGATTTCAGCTTCGCACCATATGAATTTCAGATTCTGAACCTTCGTAGAAAAAAATTTATAGCGCAAATGCCACGATGACCTGTTTAGGAGCCTGAAAAAATACCTGACTTCCACAGATGATATCTCCGCAATTATTGCGAACCAAACTCTGAAATTTTTACACAGGCTTCCTCAAGATTTTTTCTTCGCACCCTAAAAATTTCAGCTTCTGAAACTTCGTAGAAAAAAATTTATAGCGAAAATTCCACGATGACCTGTTTGGAGCAGCGAAACCCTAGAATCCAAAGCTCTGATACCAAATGTTGTGTAACCAGCTCCAAAAAGAGAAGAAAAGAGATATCAACGCCTTAGAAATGAGCCACTTCGAGGGGAAACCTCCAATACATTACATAAATGAACAATTCTTGGATGATACAATTTACAAAACCTCCTTTCTATATATAGGAGTCCATGGGGCCATAATGTAATCCTAGTGGGGCCACAATGTAATCCTAGCCGACCTAACAATAATAATTTAAGGGCACAATAATAACAATATGGGGGTTACGGGGGTACAATAATAACAATAAGGGGTTACACTAACAACAATAAGGGACTATACTAGTAATATAGGGACCTAACACTTTCCAACCAAGGCACGAGTTCTCCTTGTCATGTCCTTGGAGCGGGAGTGTAGTCTATATTATTCATGAACTCTTCTTGTACCAAATCTGACCATAATATTTCCCATTTTGGTAGTTTCTCCCTCCCATTGACCGAATCTTGGTGGTTGTGCTAGCTCTTGGGAAGGCCTAGAAGTGGTAGGCTTACTAGATCATCTTATACAACCATAACCCCAACACTCTTAAGTTCATCACGACATTGTGTGAACTTGCTGAGGTACTGTGGTATTTTGTTTCCCTTCTACATTTTGATATTATAAATATTATCTTTTAGTGCTAGATTCTTGTGGTCACAACTGTTCTGGAACAATTCTATAAATATCTGCCACATCGCATGTTGATTTTCCTTTTCCTAGGGATTCGAGACAATATGACCTTGAATTCCCTCCAATATTATCCTTTGTTCCTTGGATACATTATTCTTCCAATCTGTTAGAGCTTGAGCATTAGCTGCTATTGGTTTTGGAACTTCATTATAAATGTATTCATTAAGCCCATTGTCTTCCATGATTTCTTCCATCTATTCCTTCCAAGAAATGTAATTTGAGCTACCCTCAAGAGTATACTTGAGCCTTAGGCCATAGAATGCCATCTTGATCATGTTTCTTGCTCTGAAGAATAAATTTGCAAAACTCATTCCTCCAACAAATATAACTTCAAATTATCTCTTATACTTTGAATATAGCTCTAATACCATGTAGAAATTTAATTGATTTTAACTGAATTTAACTGAATTTAATTATTACAACTCAAATTGAACTCAACCTAGGATCCTAAAAAGTAGGAACCAATCTACATTACTCAAGTTAGGCCCTCAAATTGAATTAACTGGTCCAACTAAGTAAAATTAACTTAGTTAATAGATTCTTATTGTCTTGTGACGTGGAATTACAATTTTCTCCTAATTTAAATCGAGGGAAAATTAAATGAGCATTTTCGTGTTTCGATTTTGAACAAAGCTATCATATAACTAAAATTCCACACAATTTAAACATTATAAACCAAAAATATTCTCTTTAAATTTATTACTGAATGAATGAAAAAAATTTACATAAAACCATAAATAAAATAAAATTTATTTATCACAACATAATACATTAGCTAAGCATGAACATGCCATTTTTTAGTGCTATGTATTCAAAAATGATAAGTGTGATGCATCTTTTTATTTTTGCAACTACAAAACCATAAATCACATATACTAGAAATTTCCCCAAAAGGTGCAAAGACAATTAAATGTTCATGTAAAAATACACAATGGCAAAGTCAACTTCAAAAATCTGCCACAAGAAGGAGCAAAACAATGTTTTACATTAGTTGCTAAGAGAATTCAGATGTCAAAAATAACCACTACTCGCAAATAAAAAACATAGCCAGAAATATACTTATGTTCCTTACCAATACTCAATGAATTATCATAATGACTCACTGCCATAGAAGAATTTTACAGCAACATTTCGTATCAAAAAGTTCAATATTTAAGCTAATAAGTACCCTTTTAGAAATTTTCTACCTCTTGAATGTTAAACCAAAACTGAAAATATTTAAGCCAATGAATGGCCTAGTGAAAATCTCTTCTTTACAATAGTCTCATCCAGGTGCTCCCCCACATTTTTTTAACAACAAATGTATAGTAATGTATGATACCTTCCATACTCTAGAATTGGTTAATATCCTAGACATACAAGAAATCAAATTTGGTGTCGTATAGTCATATCCTTCTTCTGTACATTATCTTCTCACTCATTTCCCCATACAACTCACTTGTAAAATATCATGAAATTTATTTCTTTAAAGAAGCATATATTAATTACAGACAATATATTAGTTCCTAATAACAATAGCTATATAAAATATATCATAAAATACTTTCACTCATGGAATGCCAAATAATCGAGTGATTTACTTGGACTTCCTAATGAGTTCACCTAAAGAAGTTGCAGTGAATTAACCAGATGCAATGTATCCTTTTTACTCGGAAAATCAAGCCTAGATTAGCTTCTAAAATAATATATTATCAAAATTATGACTCTCTTGAGTAAGGAAAATGGAATTGTGACTTGGAAATGTACAAAGGAAAAATACCCAGAATGAGAATCTGCTACTTGTCTTATTTGTACTTTTTCGGATGTTATATTGAAGTGCTTTTGTGTACGTGTCAATTTTGATCTTAATTTTTTATATTTCAAATATATCACAGTAATAAATGTCAAAACAAAATGCTTTGTATGGATAAATTTGCACCGGTACTCCCAGACATACCACCATTTATCCCACAGCAATATGGATGTTGCGCAGTGATTAGTAGAGATTAACAGTTTTGATGTTGTCATGTGATGGAATGGGCCCCACAAAGGTTAATGTGCTTAAAATATTTTGTGTACAAACAATATTCCTTCATGTTATTTTCCATTCGGAGGGTTCAATTGTGATGAAATCCTTTACTGTTTTTCTATTTAGTTAACTTTTATCTAGTCACGGTTGTGTTTCTACAAATATAGAATTTAATTCATAGCTTATGTAGGGAAGAAAAGTTTATTTCAGCTTCTCAAAGTTTTCATAATTGGATGATAGTGTTTTCTATCTCATATGTGTTTCATACCATTCAAATACAATATTAACATATCATACAAATGAAGAAAATTCCATATTCTAATAATATGGTTGATTTATTTCTTTTTCAGCAGTAAAGTTCCGTCATTAAAACTACCATCAATAAAATTATGAGTAAAATGATTCAATTGACAATTGATCTCAACTTAACATATTCGCTGAAAATTATATTAAAAGGTACTGACTAACTTCAAAATTTTTATCTAGCCTTTTCTCTTTAATATATATGCCTCGAGTATCACTTAGGTTGCTTATACTCTTCGACTATTATGGCATCTCAGCGAAGACAGGAAGTTCCAATTCAAAATCGATCAAAGTCATAGTACTCAAAGCCCTTGAGTTTTCTCTCTATATCGTTCTGACGACTGGTGAGCCCACGCTAGGCCACACGAGCCCCGGAATACTATTAATAAACAGTGTAGTTAAGGCAGTAAGAGAGTTAATGGCTGCTTTAAAGCCAAGCTAAGCTTTAAAGCAAGCCTTAAGAAATCAATCTATCTTTCAGTGCCGAAGGCCCTTGTAGTAAGGCAGTAAGAATGGTTACTTTGTAGTAAGGCTCTCTAGTAAGCTTATATCCTTCTCTCTTTAGTGCCGAAGGCCCTTAGAGAGTTAAAGGCCAGCTCTCATAAAGAAATCAATCTCTCATAAAGTGCCGAAGGCCTTCTATGGTGGCGTTCTACTTGGGCCTTCAGCCATATAAAATCACTGGTGTTTTATCGCTCATCATAAATTCCCGGTGTATCAGTTTTATAAAAGAGCCACGTTAAATTCAACTAAAATTAATACAGAAATTAAATTCCCGGTGTATCAGTTTTATAAAAGAGCCGCATAGAGATAGGAACAGATATTTACCTCGGCGATATGGATAATTACATATCGAATAATATAATTCTCTCAAATGAGAATGGGAAACAAACGGATATCCACGCTATAACTACTACTTTTTTGTGGTAATTACTACGAGACCAAAATGAGAAGCTAATGACGATCACAAAACACCCCGATGTGGAACGGGGGAAAAGGAGAAGTATGGGAGTATGGGGATAAAGCCCCTAAAGGATATTGTTTTTAAATTAGAAACATGAGAAAACCTGGAAGACTTGCGTGTTTCTTTCACGTCATTTTGGGTCCCCTCAATGGGAAAGATTTTTTGGGCGTTAACTGCAAAAGATTCCTTCAGGTATTCGGAGACACCTACTTCTTTCCATGTGGGGTATCGAGGGTGGTCACCGTTGTTCATGACCAGATCGGAAAAGGTGGCTCATCCTTTTTCGTGCACGCCGCCTTGAAGATCCGGGGTGACATCAAGGGCAGCCTGGTTCACCTCAAATTGGAGGCCAGTCTCCGGAAGCATTTCCCAAAGGTCTTTCCACCCGCGATTCCCCCCGAACCGAATCCCATCCCACTTGAAGTAAAGGGCATCGCTGGCTGGGACCGGCTATGCAGAAAGTTACTGGCTGAGGGCCTTATCCCGATACCACAAACCGTAGCTTGGGAAGTCCTCCCCGAAGATATGGGGGAATTCAATAGGTGCATAGCAACTTTTCAGAGGGCGGGGGGTCCACCCGACGCAGGGGGTCGGGCTCGGCGCCCCTTGGGGACATATAGTAATAGTACCTCGAAACGAGGGAAAGAGCAACGTGGCCCACGCTAATTGATTAAATGTCGATAGACGATGCTTAAAGCGCATTCTAGCCCGTTTTACATAATGGTAATTCCTACATAGCTAAATATTAATATTTTAAATATCTAGAATCAAGACTTATGTAACATAAAATTTGAGAATGCAATGGTAGCCTCAAGAGTAACTATAATGTTATTTCATGAGAAATATAAGTCAAACTTCAAATAGAAAGAAGGAACGAAGGCTCGTTGATGTTGTTTCGTATTCAATTAAACAACTAAAAGGATATGGTGTGAACTTTATACCCAGCAATGAATTTGGAAGTTTATTTGGAAGAATTTTTTTCGGATGGTCGTGCATTATTCATGTTTACGAGTTATTTTTTCCCAGAGGAGCACTATTTTATGTTGCATAATCTTTAGACCGTTCCCAGCATAACCAATGTATCGAAGATTAAAATTTTTATTTTAAAAAATGCTCCCAGGTTGTATTTCTAGTTAAGCCACAAGAGATTAACCTCTCTTAGAAAAGATGAATTACAATAGCTTTGAAATTTAAATTAAAATACTGGACACGTAAAGGCAATGTTCAATTAACATGGAGAATATCTGTGTTACTCATAAAAGATATTGTACGTGAAATAAAAACACTGGGTAAGTGGAAAAAGATAGCGTGGAGTGTAATGCAACATAAAATCCTATTTTCTATATGCACTCCCATTCATAGAAAATTAAATATTATTTCATGTTAAAAATAGAAAATTAAATCTTATTTCCTGTTAATAATTTAAAAAATTAAAATTTTATTTCATGTTAAAAATAGAAAATTAAATCTAATTTCCTGTTAAAAATGTAATCTATTAATGTGGAGTTATTTTTTAAAGTTGATGTTTGGATTTTTAATAACAGTTTATTAGGACTTATTCTCCAATAAGGGCAGCATTTGAAAGCGTTGTGAAAAGAGACTGGACAGGGGTACTCTTTATGCTACCATAATTGCTTCCGAGAGAATTCTTGGGTAAAAGTTCTTAATTTCGTTGTGAAAAGACACTAAATAGGGGTACTTTTTATCTTGCAAGAATTTCTTCTCAAAGAATCCTTGGGTAAAATTTCTTCCTAATTCTAGTTATTTTTGGATTTGAGAATATTAGAAATTTCATATTTGAAAGTTGATTATCTTATTAGTATAGATAATTTTTGTTTTATTTTTGCAACTGCAACATTACCCTCAACATAGTAAGGCAGTGTTTCTCTCAAGGCAGGGGAGGGCTATTTGGAAACATCATTCAAATAAGATGTTGACAAACTATTCAGGTCTTAGAAAGGCTGTCATTGAGCACCAACATTATGTTCATGGTGTGACCATGTACCCATTAGAACACAGATCTTCAAATAAAATGCTTTTCATAGGACGTAGAAGTTAAAACATAATTCAACACTTGACAAAAGATGTGCATATGATAATATGCACTGGAGAATTCACCTGAACACATTCGTGACTCCATCCTAGAATACAAAGCAGCATGGATTAATGTTGTTGAGCTAGAGCTGAGCTAATGTCTAGCTACTTCAATGTTGTGAAAGCGTGGATTAATGTGGAGCTAGAGCTGAGCTAATGTCTAGCTACTTCGATGTTGTGAAAGAAATAAACTAATGTCTAGCTTTCCTGTCTAGCTACTTCAATGTTGTGAAAGCGTGGATTAATGTGGAGCTAGAGCTGAGCTAATGTCTAGCTACTTCGATGTTGTGAAAGAAATAAACTGTATAGTAGTATATTAATTATTTTTTGAGCACCTTTGTTCAATAAAGGACTTGCCTTACCAGCACTGCACATGCATTTTTTAGACTATCAATAATAAATAATTGAATAAGGCAGCAACTTCACATTATCCATGCATAATTTACCAAGGCTGCAAGTTCTCATTAATGATTAGGGAAATGGAATAACATTTTTTTGTTTACCACAACTACATACTAGAAATTTTTCTGTTTACCACAACTACATACTAGCTGCTCCAACTAAATCTCCTATGCCCTTCTCCATGTAAATTTATAATACCAATAATATGCATGTCCTCTTCCACAATCCATGGACTAGACCCTTCCCTTCACTATCGGCTTAGTTCTCATCATCAATTTTTGAAGGTCCCTTTAGGTTTTGTTTGCCATTAACGAATAAGTCATAGTAAACCTTTGCATTTCTATGGCGAATGAGTCCCATTGCGGATTTCAACACTCTTGCCATGACGTCTCAATTTGTGGAAACTTCCGCGTATTTCAAAATACTACCTCTAAATTCGTTTTACTTATCCGGGATTGCAATAAACCAATGATAAATATACTCTTGCCATGACCTCTCAGAGTGGCACCTTCCAGGTATTTCAAAAAACTACCAAGTCAATTCATGGTACTTATCCCGGATTTCAGTATACCAACCGTAATGTAGTTAAGCAAATGTCAAATTATGACCAACAAGTGTCAACCGGAGAGGATAAAAATAAAATAAAAATGTGTGCACTGATTCAAAAGAAAGAAAAGAAAGAAAGGCCTAGAGGCCTAATTAACATTTAGCATTTCCCTACCTTTACCATGTCCACCTAGTAACATAGGCACACATGTTAAGTTATTATAGCAACATTGGGTAAGTGGAATTAATGAAGAACTCTCTCGAACCATTTCTTACTTTTCACCTTCCGTTACATATCTCGAACTTGGGAACTCATCGACAACTCTCCTACCATCCCTACGATCAATGATCTGGAAGAAAGGGAGTCAGTTCAGGTAACTGACTTCCCTCTCCAGCACTGCAGATGACTCATTCTGCTCTTCGATCTTCCGAGACCCTAGCTCTGCAACTCCAGGTGGCCTCGAGGTTTCAAGCGTTCCTGTTCCTGCCAGTTGTTAAAGAACGCAGCTTAACACACAAACTTAGTGATTTGCATTACAGAGAACATATATTTATACAAAGCAGAGAAGCTTC
The DNA here is from genome assembly GCA_034641835.2 of Pinus albicaulis. Classification (NCBI taxonomy): domain Eukaryota; kingdom Viridiplantae; phylum Streptophyta; class Pinopsida; order Pinales; family Pinaceae; genus Pinus; species Pinus albicaulis. The sequence continues at coordinate 699,736,465 of CM076578.1, forward strand.
TCGATTCCTGAATGTAGGTGGAGATAGCTTCTCCAAGAAGCTAGATGAACTCTCCAGAAACAACCTAGAAACATCTAGATAACTCCTACTCATTAATTGTTCTCAGAGGGTAGGTTGAAATTACTATTTATCCAACACTCCCCCTTAATTTCAACCATATACAAACACACAAAATACAATATACATATAAACACTCTTAATTGTCATGCCTGCTAGTCTAAGTCTCAGCTAGGCTTACAACAATACATGAAAACAAGACTTTCATTTTTGTCTTCTTTCTAAATGGTCCATACTTGTTTATTTTCAGGTGCAGTTTCATCTTCACCTTTCTCGCCATTAGATAGTGGTGAAGTTTCCCCTTTCTTAATTGCATGCTAACATTCTTTCCATTCACCATTGTTGGAGGTTTTCGAGATTTACACTTATCATTAATGCTTTCCATTTCTTCAAGTTTTATTGCCTTTTCTTCACTGTCAATATCTGCACACTCTTCTTTAAAGGGTCTATTAACTTTCTTCAGTTCATCAACTATTATTAAGTTTTCCACAACATTAGTTGCTATTGAGTCCTCTACAGCTTCATGGGCTTCTATTGAATCCTCCATGATTTTTCTTTCTACAATCTCTACATCATTATGTAGATATTCATTTTTCATATTTGGTTGATTAATGTTTTCAACCTCTTTAATCAGCTCCTTTGTTGCAAACATGTCATCCTGCATTTGATTTACATCTGAAGATAGGCATGTCATCTCACCAAACAACTCATCACTGAGTTGTTTTTCATGCATCAAACATAACCATTCTTCATTAGATACATAATTTTCATCATATTTGACTTCACAAGTTTCATGTTTGACTTTTCCCTCACTATCACATGCCACTCTTTTCTCAGCTACCAACATATTTTCAGTCTTTATGATGCTTTCATCACAATCACTATTTTTAATAACAATGTCATCAATTTCATCTTTCTGAATCCACTTTATGCTATACGTCGTTTCAAGAATATGCCAAAACATCTTTGGATCAAATACTTCACCAAATTCATTTAAAATACTTGACAGGATGTTTTCATCTAGAGATGATATAATTAGAAACAATGCTACTGCACGCCTACATTTATCATCAGAATTCATAGAAGTTTCTTGGACAAATTTCCATAAATCTACTGAACCTAGCAGTGCTTCCATTTTAATAGCCCAAGGTTCAAAATTTTTACCTGAGAATGATGGCAGCATTGGCATTAATTCTTTCAATATTGCATCAGTTTCGTCAAATTCAAATTCTTTTTGTTGATCCAAATCTATATTTGGATTTATGTCTTCATTATGCATTGATTCTATGACGGGAAACAATGCATATTCTTCTGCAACTTCTATTTCTTTATGCTTTCTCTTGATATTTTTTAGTTCTCTTCGGAACTCTTTGAGTCTTTTCTGCCGACCCATTTGTCTTCCACAGAGCCAAATCTACAGCAAATTTTGACTTTACAACGCACCTTAATTTACACTAAACAAAGTTTCCAAAAAAATTTAGCACCAGACTGGCTAGTAGCCGAAACAACAATCACGCTTTCAGATTTTTACAAGGCGTTCACATATTCATTATATATAATAAACTCTTTTTAATAAACCCACACAAAAAACTCCAAAATGTTTGCATGCAAGGTGTTGTTCTCACCATTTTAATGCCATCATGTAAGTGTATTTACTTCCTTCTATTTGAATCGGCCGTCCCTTATTGTTCTTCATACAACGTTGTTAGAAAATAAAAAAGAGCATTTAAAATTACTCACCAGATATAAAGAACTTTATAATGGCTTTAAAGAAAAAAATTCAACGGCCGGGCTTAATATTTGCACTGGTTCTGATCTGGTCAATTTTTGCCAGAATCTTCAAGCCATACACAGCATTGAAGACTCACTGAATGAGCTTCTCCAGGCATTAGCTCCATTATCTCCACAAGCAGCATTAATCACAAGCTTAGCAAGAGGCTCCTCAACGCCAGTACAACTTCACCAAGTAACACCACTCTATGCCGGACGATTCTCCAGGAAGCTCTTCTGCTCATCCAAGTTCCTCAAAAAAACTGGAAATGTCTTTGAAGTCTTCACACTCTCACATGATGAAATCTTCAAAACACCAGTCACACAAATCACGCTCCAAGGATCACGCACAAGGCTTTAACAGTTGCTTGGAGCCACACTGCAGAGTCTTTCGGCTTGCTTTCGCAAGACGTTCACAAAATAATGGTTCCTTAACACACGATTCCACAACACACTCTCACAACATTCGGATCCAGCACTGCTGGAAACTTCACTTCTCCAGGCAAGCAACCTCGCACTTTGCCGCTTGACCCACGCAGTCTCACTTTCACGCCGAGTCCACCACTAAACACAAACAGCTTTCCCTTTCAACGTTGAGCAGCTCACAGACTCCAAGAGCAAACTGCCCCTCTTGCAACAGCATTTAAACTGAACACAACGGGCTCTCTGCACACTTAAATGCGACTGCAGAGACCACTAAGCACACAGCTCCTTACAGCGATTTGATTCACCGCTCACCACACTTTACTCTTTTTACAGCTCTCTCACAACACAAACGCCTGCAGGCACTCACCCCTGCAAGCTCCAAGCCAAAACCATCGGCTCTGATACCATGTTAAAGAACGCAGCTTAACACACAAACTTAGTGATTTGCATTACAGAGAACATATATGTATAAAAAGCAAAGAAGCTTCTCGATTCCTGAATGTAGGTGGAGATAGCTTCTCCAAGAAGCTAGATGAACTCTCCAGAAACAACCTAGAAACATCTAGATAACTCCTACTCATTAATTGTTCTCAGAGGGTAGGTTGAAATTACTATTTATCCAACACCAGTGGACTCCTACACCAAGTAAGTTTCTTTCAGCATTTTTGTATTATTTCTTCTTCGTCTACAATGAATTCCTCAGGCTAATGGTTCAATTTTTTTTGCAAATTCTTGGATGGGGTTCAATGTACGCTATCAGTGGTCATATCTCATAGTCGGATATGTTGCTCTTCACTTCCTCCTATGTGGACTAGGTAACCCACATAATTTTTTTTACCTCAGATTACTAATTACAGGGGTTTCCATGAATCTTCTAGTTGACACACGATAATGTTCCAGTGGTAGGGTTTTCCCTTCCCTTTCCTCAGATATGGGTTAATACACACCTTTTCTTTAATTTCATTCTTATTTCACTTACCCTTCAACCCTGAATTACTTACATTGGTTATGTTGATGGTATTTGACAGGTTAGATTTGCGTTTGGTTATGATAGATGTTTTAGTGTTGCAGAATATATGGTCGCCAACTTATAGTTCTTCCCCTTTCAGGTTAGTCATTCGGCCTTTCTCGGCTAGGGTCTTTTCTCGACACCACTCGCTCAACCGTATTTCTTCTCCATGAGGCGTTGGGATTAGAATTAAGGTTATGGGCATAATGGGTGGTTTTTCTTTAATGGGAATTTGACTTTTGTCATCACTAGCTATGACCTAATCATATAAATGTGTTTATATGAAATATTTTTTTAAAGCATAGCATGATTATGCTAACAAGCTTCTTACTCTTGAAATTCTATTTAATAATTGGTAGGGGTTTTATGTGTATTATGAATTCTATTACTTTCAAGAGCTTAAAATGAAACAAATTCATATATATATATATATATTCCTTCATATTCCCGATTCAATATTGTTATTTTTTTTTCTTGGCTTGATGTAGTCTACGGTATACTCTTCTGGTGTTCTATCTTTCCATATATATATATATATTTGTAAACGATGGGTCTTGTTCTATACCCGAAACGTAAATGCAAAAATGCACACTGTGGAGATTCTGAATACAGCAACTCAAGATTCAGATTAATGTCAACCTCTTAAATGGTATTTTCATAAAGTGATTTAATAAAGGTCACTGTTACATGTATTGGCTAATAATTTGTAGCTTAGTCAGATAGTGCGGGAAGGTGGAGGGACTGTTCTTGGGCTGCCGAGAACGGTCGAGCCTAGAAAATAACATGTTATCTCCCATTAGATTCTTTTGTTTTAATATAGGACCCTAGTTCTGAGCTAGAGTTACGTTAAGGAACAATACCTAGAAACTAACATGCTATCTCCCATTAGATTCTTTTTTTTAATATAGGACCCTAGTTCTAAGCTAGATTTATGTTGAGGAACAATATCGTCTTCTTGGGATACCATCTTAATCCAGCTGATCTAATAGACCATCCCTTAATCTATGCCATCCACAAGGTGTGTCACGAACTATATCCCTATGGTAAGGATCTACCCGCAGTAGTTGTCTATATGCATCACCCTTAGACACACTTTCATCCCTGATCATAGTTGTAACTACCTCAATCAAAATTTGCGGGTGGAACGCTTAGCCTCAATATCGCGAATCTCTGGCTCAAGCTCTATGCCCTATCCATCCTCCTTAGCCTATCTCTTAGCACCAAGTCCAAGGCCACTCACTTTTGCATAACCTTATGCCTTTAGGCTTCTGTCGGAACCGGGAGAAATAAGCTATTGATACTCCTATGGGAGGGCAATAAGTAATGGGAAAATAATTGAGGAATAAACCATTGATAATGATATTGCATATCATCGCACTATTCTCCTTCAATGATATCCTAACTTGCAATTGTTTGAGGCTTTATCCTATGTTTTTATTTTCAAGATTAACTCCAACAAGACCATATTTCTAGTAATTTTTACGATTCCCTCTTAGACCCGATAACAAAAATTAACTAAACTCATTATTGATGTGTATACTATGTTTGTACCCTACAGAACAATTCAAGTATATTTTTTATGCCAATAATTATCAGAATATTGAAATTTACCAAACAATACTTTGAAATACCTAACACTTCAAATTCAATTGTCATTTCAGTTAGAATGATTATAACGTTACTAAGAACACACATCAATTCATTTAACACTTCTTCTCGTAATGATCAAAACATCATTTACAACACACATTAATTGATTTAACACTTGTGCCAGTAATGATCAGAACATCATTCACAACACATAGTGTGATACCCATAACAACAAATCAAATAAAAAAAATAAAATGAAAAACTTCATTATAAAAATTTTCATAGCTAAACTGAACCATGCATCCTATAAATATCAACCATAACTTTATTGAACAATGTAAAATTTAAATTATGTAAAATAAATAAAAAGTTCCCATTTAGGTTAATGTATAATATTAAGTAAATTAAATAGTCACTTAAAATATTAAAATATGTGTAATATCAAATATGTTTGACATATATTAAGTCAACAACATAATTTTAATAAATATTTAAAAACTTATATAAAAATATATATTAAGTAAATTAAATAATCACTTAAAATATGAAAATATGTGTAATATCAAATATGTTTCACATATATTAAGTCAACAACATAATTTTAATAAATATTTAAAAACTTATATAAAAATATATATTTTTTTATTTAAAAACTTATATAAAAATATATATTTTTTATTTATAATTATATATTTGTAAATAATATTTAAAAAAAATATTTATTTTATTTTCATTTTATATTTTTTTTAAATATAATCAATAGTATAATGTTTAAAAAATTAACATATCACTTAATAAATTAAATTTCACTTAAAATTGCATAAAGCTTTTCATATTATAAGAAAAAGAAGAATACTAATAAATCATGCAATTAACTATTAATTATAATTCTCTTTCACAATGTAGAGATTGATATCATATATAATAAGGGTTGTAGAGAAGCATAGTGTTTATCATTGAAATTAAAGATTATGTTGCTAAAAAAATTTCATATAAAAATTGTTACCTTGATACATATAAAGTATAGTGAAAATTTTAAATTGATATTAGTATAATATGGAGAAAGTGAATATATATTTTTCATATATGTAAGCTAACAGAAAATAATTATTCTATGAATTTTTTTTACAACACATAGTTATATTAATATTTATATGATATTTTTTGACAAATTATATTTTCCTTCAAAAAAAAAAAAAAAAAAATCAGTTACAAAGCAGTAATTTTGGTGGGCTTATTAAAATCCTATTTACACTATGTGAATATACAACTAAGTGGATGTCATATTCATATAAAGCTGAATTACTAATTGTTTAGGACAATGCACAATGACATAGTGTTGATAAATTTGGCATGACAATTAACATGATGCTAGACTCTTGTCTAGGTAGGGACTAGCAATGTAAAAATTGTGAAGGTGTTTTATTGGGTTTCCTTTGGCTTAATAATTCAACCATTAACCATCACATAGAAACTTGTGGATGTTTCGAAAAACAAAAATAGAAGATGAAGAAACAATATGTATTAATGTGTATTTGGTTTTTCTAAAAATTATTATACATTGTGTCTAATAATGAAGTGACAATTCAAGTAGAGAAGAGGAACTACTTTATAATTATATGAAAATTTCATTATAAATTGAAGATTCCAATAAATTATAAAATTAGGAGGACTAGTCAAAATCAAGAGTATAATAGAAATCAAATAAGAATGTCTCCTCTATTTGACTTACTTATATATAAATTAGTTAGAAAATTAAATCATTAAGAATAAAGAAATTATACATATAAAAATTTATGCTTTGTTATAATTAATTTATGTGGATGATGTTATGTTATTAAAAAATCATAAAAACACTTGTGATAAAATATTAATCATTTCAAATAATATTGACATTTTCTTCTTAGGTAATATCATTGTTTTTATTAAAAAACTTTGTAGAGAAATAGATAACTATGAGCATGAATGTCCTCTATTCTATATAATAATAAAAAATAGTAACAACAACAATTTAATATAGTTGTTGTTTGGACTATAAAATTAGATAAAGGATCATGGAAGAAGATTATCTATTCTATAAATAGTAAATAAAAAAAATAGTAACAAAATTAATTTTATGTAGTTGTTATATGGATTATAGAGTTACTTAAAGAATCATAAAGAAAGTTGAAAACATTAACCAATTGTGTTTAATAAAACAGTTATGTATTAAAATACAAATTAATTACTTTAATTTTAAAAAGTTAAACATTAATTTATTATATATGTTATCAAATTTAATCATAAAATATAAATAAATACAAATAAAAAAAATTTACTTAAATACAAGTTAAACAAAGGTTATCATTCTCACATACATTTAGAAAACTTATAGATAAATCTCAAATAATAATACATTTAAAGGAAAATTTATATACACAAAAAAAATATACTTTACAAACCAAGAAAATGGAGAAAAAATACATGTAACATGATATTGTTCACAGAAAAATAAAATGAAAATATAATTTTTTTTTGTTTACAAACCCACAAAATTTTATTATATATATCAATAGAGCATATAATATTTGTCCCACTCCATAATCTTATTTGTGAATATAGACTAATTGGATATATATAATGCAATTTGGAAGAAAAACATAGATGAATTAAAATGTTTATTAGTTTTTGTGTGTATATTTAATTTGTATGTGTAGCTAAAGTAATTCAATTCAAACACTCTTCTTAATCTTCATTATTCTCATGAAATTCCCTAACTACAATGTTTAAAAATGGCATTCCCTAAATACAATTTTCAAAAAAAAACTCAAGGTGATGCAAGTGAAACACTAAAAAAGATTCAGAAATAACCAAATAAATATTTATTGTTATGAAATTTTCATATTAGAAAGTAGATATATAAAACCTTAGATGATTGTCAATTCTTCTTTTATAAAGACTTTTTCCTTTACTATAGCCAAATAACAACCCATATATATATATGATAAAATTTGAAACTATTTCACAAACTCGGCAACTATGTTATGACATAGTTAATATGTTCCAATTAAAATTAGAAATATTTGGATAACAAATTTTATATTCAAGAAAAAATTGGGGATGCTTGCAATAACAATATACATTCCTTGCCTATTTTTTTATCATTTTCATTTAGCCTAGATGTCCTAACATGACCAAAAAAAGTCTGGAGTGGGTTAATTTAGCTATATTTTGATTTGATTCTTTGTGTTTTCTGGGTTGTACAATCTTGTGTACCAAAGATCCATGTGGTTGTGGAAGGATATTATCGAATTTAACAAAACCATAAAAATATTATATTAATAAACTTTTTCATAAATTTTATAATTCACTTTCTCCTCTTTATTTCATTGTCTTTAACAAATTTTTTACTTTTTTCATTTCTTATTTATCAATAACTTGATAGTTTTTCAAAATATTATTTAATTGTTTTATTTATCCTAATAAAAAGTAGATTATTCACTCAATATATTTAATTTATGGAAAATCTTGTAGAAATTTAATTGTAGATTCAATATGCTAATGTAATTTACTAAAAAAACAGACTTGAATCTATTATAATCATCAGCAGAAAACCAAATCACGATAAATAAGAACTATCAAAAACGTGCGACATGAATCAATTAACACACATAACATGAGGAAATATATAGGGGGAATTCACTACTCAAAATTCCTTCCTATCTGTATTGCATTAATCAAAAAATAAAAAAGAAATAGAATGTTTGGTCAAGCCTGAACAATATTTGCACAAGTATAATCTATATTTATGCCTCACAAGATGACTATGACAAATACTTTGTCGATTTTCCTTCATACCAAGCTCCTATTTCCTTGTGTTGTTTCCTTGGGAATTATCCCCTATTAATTAGGAAATTCCCCATCCAAAATTGTGGAATCCATATAGGCCCTTCCTATTGATGCATGCACCACCTATATAACTTGGACAATTATACAATTGATAGTACACTTCCCTTGAACTCCAATCTCAACTAGGTAACTCGTATTTCATGCATTCATAATTTAATTATGGTTGATTGATCAGTTAATTTGTTGATCACTCACTACACACCCCACTACTAGACCTCCCACTAGTTCCTCCAACAGTTGGAACTAGTTTAATTGATTTTATCTAAGTTTAACTGAATTAAATTATTACAACTCAAAGTAAACTAAACATAGGCTCCTAAGAAGTAGGAAGCACTCTACATGACTCAAGTTAGCCCCTCAACTCGAATTAACTTAACCAACAAAGTAAAATACTTAGTTAATACATTCTTGTTGTCTTGTGATGTGGAATTACAATTTTCTCCTAATTTAATTCGAGGGAAAATTAAATCAAGTTTTTCTTGTTGCCATTTTCAACACTCCCTATCAACAAGAAATGGATTATCAGATACTCCATTTTTGTCTCTATGGAACTAAAATTTTCCTCTTGAAAAATCCTTCGTCAAAATATTTGCATCATGTTCCTCTGTAGGAATGTATTCCAATAGCACGATCTCCCTCTTCACACAATCTCGTAGAAGATGATATTGAATTCTGATATGCTTGGAATGATCATGAAAAACTATGTTTTTTGAGAGTTAGATAAAACTCTGATTGTCACAGTAAATCACAGTAGGATCCATCATATGACCAAATAACCCATCAAGAATCTTCCTCATCTATGTAGCTTCACAAGTTACTTGACTAGCAGCCTTGCACTCTTCTTCAGATGAACTGAGTGCAACTGATATTTTCTTCCTAATGTACCAAGAAACTGTTTTTGACCCAATACTAAAGACTCCTCCTGAAGTGCTCTTTCGATCTGATGGAATACCTACCCAATATGCATATTTTAAGCCTTGAAACTTCACCACCTTTGTCTATTTGTACCAATTACCATACTGAGTAGTGGCTCTGAGGTATCTCAACACATCTTTGGTTGCCTTCTAATACAATTTTATTTGACTAACCATTGCTTGACTAATATGGTTAACTTAATAACACATTTTCGGTTGTGTGTTCACCAAATACATTATTGAACCCATAAGATGTTTTTAAATAGTGCCCTCCACCTTCTAACTTGAAGTGGCATCCTCTTTCCTCCAACTCCTTGCTAGAGTGTCCCTGGGTTTTTTACTCTCCATGTGAAACTTCTTTAGTATCTCATTGGCATACTTTCCCTAAGAGACAAACAGTTGCCCATATCTTTGCCATACTTCCAAACCAAGGAAATAATGCATGAGCCTCATGTACTTCATCTCAAACTCTCTTGCAATATCCTCTTTGCAAGATTTTATCATCACCCGTTAGAATCAAATCATTGACATATAATACTATAATCAACACTTTACCTTCAACAACAATATGGTAAAGGTTTGCATCTACTTCATTTTTCGTGAAGCCCAACCTGGTGAAATAGTTGTCTATCCTAGTGTACCAAGCACAGGGTGCTTTTTTCAATCCATACAATGTTCTCTTGAGTCTGCACACATGTGACTCTTTGTTGAAGTTATAAAATCCTTCCAGTTGTTCAATGTACACATCCTCCTTAATCACACCATTGAGTAATTTTTTCCTCACATCCATATGATGGATCTTCCATCCCATCTATGCTACAAGTGCTAGAAATGATCTGATAGAAGAGTACCTTGCTACTGTAGCAAAGGTCTCCTTGTAATCAATTCCCTCCACCTGAGAGAACCCCTTTGCCACAAATATGGCCTTGTGTTTCTCTATGCTTCCCTCTACTTCTTTCTTCACCTTTTAAATCCACCTTGAACCTACCACTAACTTGTTCTATGGTCTTGGGGCCACTTCCTAAACATTTTTTCTAACTATGGATTCATATTCCTCTACCATGGCATCAACCCACACTGTATGCTACAATGATTTTTCAAATGAGGATGCTTCTGTCTCAACTAGCTCACCCATCAGAGCCATGTACCCAATGTATTGATCTGGTAACCTCATGTTCCTATGATGTGATGTGGGTGCCCCCACATTCTCTCTAACATCATGTAATAATTTGTCAGCTTCCCTGGTGTGCTTCCTTCCTTCTCTGGATGTATTTGCATGAGTGGGTGCTTCAACTCTCTGCTCCTCTTCTTGTGATTACTCCAAAAAATCCTAAGGTTCTTCCTTTGGAGCTAAAATATCCTCATCTGCATGCAAATGAAGCTCCCTCTCAAGGGAGAATCTCATGGCTTACTCTTCATAGAACTTCACATCACTATGAACAAATTTCATACTGTGAGATGGAAAGTACACCCAATAGTTGTGAGGTGTATCAGTGTACCCCACAAATACTCCTAATTCAGCTGGCGGATCTAGTTTTTTCCTTGCATATTTGGAGACATGACAGTAAACTGATGAAAAAAATATCCTGAAGTGTGAAACATCTGGTTTCTTCCCTGATAAATATTCTTCTGGTATACTCATCCCAAGAATCCAATGAGGACTCATGTTATACACATATACCATTGAGTTGCATGCTTCATCCCACAAGTGCAATGGTAGGCTCTGATCATGCAACTTCGCCCATGTAGCTCCCACAATATTTATGTTCTTCCTTTTAGCAATCCCATTCTGCTGTGGGCTATGGGGTGTTAATAATTCTCATCGAATGTCTTCTTTTGCACAGATTTTTCTTGAACTCATTCAAAACATATTCACCATTGTTATCGCTTGTGAGAGCCTTCACTTTCCAACCAATGTCTTTCTCAACAAGTGCTTTAAATTCACAAAATTTTGAGAATGTTTGGTCTTTATTCTACATGAATAAAACCCAACACTTATGTGATAAATAATCTACAAATATAACATAATACATGTGCTTGGTCATGGATGATGTTGAGAACGATCCACACTCATTTGAGTGAAGTCTTTCAAGGATCATTTGTGCTCGATTTTCCTTATCATGAAACATGTATTTGGTGTACTTCCCTAGTGTATACCCTTTTCATGTATCTCACTACTCTAGTGCACCTTTGGGAATTCTTGTAGAAATCTGTTGCATGATCTTCAAAGCTTCGTGGTGCAAATGGCCAAGTTTCATATGCCATAATTCATCGATGTCTTAGCTTTGCACCTTCTCTTCTTTTGTTGTCAAAGCAACACAGTCTTCTACATCCAATTTTTAGAGATTCTTCACCTGAACCCTAATCCGCTTCACTTATCCCTTGGAGATGTAATGAAGTAAATCCTTTCCTTTTTTGAATATCACATCGTAGCCACGATATTTCAACATAGAAAATGAAACTAAATTCTTCTTCAGTCCCAGAACATACATGATATATTTTAAAGTGAGAGGATAACTAGACTCGCTTTGAAAAGTAACTGTATCGATGTCAGTCATGATATACCTTTTATCATCTCCAATCTCGATGTGCATCAAGAGGTCCTTCTCCTCCAAGTTGCTAAAAAGGCATTTTTTGCTCGTCATATGGAATGAGGATTCACTATCCAGATACCACACACTACTCATCACCGATGTCACCATGCATACAATGAGGGTGAAATCTAACTCGAATTATGAAATAAGTGATTCGCCTGTCTCTCCTCCTGAGGGATTCTTTCGGACCTTCTTGCGTAGACACTTTGTGGCATAGTGTCCCTTCTCATGAGAGTGAAAACATTTAATCTTCCACAAGTCCTTATTCTTACGTGTTTGACCATAATATCCTTTGGGTTGGGATTTATTCCCTTTCCCTTTCTTTTCCTTTCCAACCAAGGCACAATTCTCCTCATCCCCATCCTTGTATGAAGTGTCATCTTTGGTGTTCTGCATGAACTCTTCTTGTACCAAATCTGACCATAATCTTTCCCAGTTTGGTAGTTTCTCCCTCCCATTGACCAAATCCTAATATTTGTGCTAGCTCTTGGGAAGGCCTATAAGTGGTAGGCTTAACAGATCAACTTATACAACTGTAACACCAACACTTCCAAGTTCATCACGACATTGTGTGAACCTGCCTAGGTACTGTGGTATTATGTCACCCTTCTACATTTTGATATTCTAAAGCTTATCTTTTAGTACCAGCTTCTTGTGGTCACTACATTTTGGAAAAATTCTATCAATTTTTTCCACATTGCATGTTGATTTTCCTTCTCGTGGTGATTCGATACAATATTACCTTGAATTACCTCTAATATGATCCATTGTTCCTTGGAAACACTATTCTTCCAATATGTTAGAGCTTGAGCACCAGCTATTGCTGGTTTCAAAACTTCATTATAAATTTATTCCTTAAGCCCATTATCTTCCATGACTGCTTCCATCTGGTCCCTCCAAGAAATGTAATTTGAGCTACCCTCAAGGGTATACTTGAGCCTTAGACCATAGAATGCCATCTTGATCCTGATACTAGCTTTAAAGAAAAGATCTGTAAAACTCATTCCTCCTACAAATATAACTTCGAATTCTCTCCTATATTGTGAATATAGATGTAATACCATATATAAATTTAATTGTAGATTCAACCTATTAATGTAATTTACTAAAACAATAAACTTGAATCTACTCTACTCATAAGTGGAAAATAAAATAACAATCGAGAATAAATATCAAAAACATGTGACATGAATCAATTAACACACATAACGCGGTGAAATATATAGAGGAAATCCACTATTAAAAACCCTTCCTATCTTTATTGCATTAACCATAAAATAGAGAAGAAATATAATGCGTGTTCAAGCCTGAACAATCCTTGCACAAGTATAATCTATATCTCTTCCACACAAGCTTACTCTGGCCAATACTTATTCAATTTTCTTTCTTTCCAAGATCATATTTCCTTGTGTTGTTTCCTTGGGAATTAGCCCCCTATTAATTATGAAATTCCCTATCCAAAATTGTGCAATCCTTACGGGCCCCTCCTCTGACTACATACACCACCTGGACAACTTGAATAATTATAAAAATTATAGTACACTGCCTTTGAACTCCCATCTTGACTGGCTAGCTCGTATTTCATGCATGCATGAGTTAATTATGGATGATTGACCAATTCACTGGTTGATCACTAAGTACACACCCCACTACTAGACCTCCAACTAGTTCCTCCAATAGTTGGAACTAGTTTAATTTATTTTAACTCAATTTAACTGAATTAAATTATTACATCTAAAATTAAACTCAACCTAGGATCCTAAAAATTAGGAACCAATCTACATGACTCAATTTAGGCCCTCAAATCGAATTAACTGATCCAAGTAAGTAAAATTAACTTAGCTAACATATTCATATTGTCTTGTGATGTGGAATTACAATTTTCTTCTAATTTAATTCAAGGGAAAATTTAATGAGGATTTCCTTGTTTCGATTTTCAACAAAGCTATCATATAATTAAAATTACACACAATTTAAATGTTATAAAAAAATTATTCTCTTTAAATTTACTAGTGAATGAATTAAAAAAAAAAAAATTATGGTAACGACTATGTCACAACTGTCGTTACATAAAACCATAAGAAAAATTAAAATTAAAAATTACCTATCACAACATAATACATTAGTTGAGCATGGACACACCAATTGTTATTGTTATGTACTCACAAAGAGGGTTGGAATATGACAATTGGAAATTTTCCTATCAAGTATAGTTAAAATTTTTATCAACCTGTCAAAATCTTTTCTTGAAGCTCTGAAAATGGGTGGGAAGGTATGAAAATCATCAATTTTGATGGGTAAGTCTATTTTAAATTTCCAAGTCTACTCACAAATGCTAAGTGTGGTGAATGTTTTTATTTTTGCAACTACAAAACCATAAATCACATATCTTAACATTTAACGTTACCCTCACCTTTACCATGTCCGCCTAGTAACCTACACACATAGGTTAGGTTATTACAACTTTGGTTAAGTTGAATTAATGAAGAACTCTCTAGAACCCTTGCTTACTTTTCACGTTGTGTTACAGATCTTGAACTTGCGAACTCATCGACAACTCTCCTACCATGCCTACGATCAATGATCTGGAAGCAAGGGAGTCAGTTGAGTTAACTGACTTCCCTCTCTAGCACTGCAGATGACTCATTCTACTCTTCAATCTTCTGGGACCTTAGCTCTGCAACTCTAGGTGGCTGCGAGGTTTCAAGCATTCATGTTCCTGCTACTAGAATCCTACACCAGGTAAGTTGCTTTCAGCATTTTTGTATCATTTCTTCTTCGTCTACAGTGAATTCCTTAGGCTAACGGTTCAACTTTTTCTGCAAATTCTTGGATGGGGTTCAGTGTACGCTATCAGTATTCGTATCTCATAGTCGGATATGTTGCTCTTCGCTTCCTCCTATGTGGACTAGGTAACCCACATAAATTTTTTTTAACCTTAGATTACTAATTACAGGGTTTTTCATGAATCTTCTAGTTCACACCTGATATTGTTCCAGCGGTAGGGTTTGTATGGAATTCCTTTCCCTTTCCTCGGGTATGGGTTACTACACACCTTTTCTTTAATTTCATTCTTATATCACTTACCCTTCAACCCTCATTTACTTACAGTGGTCATGTTGATGGTATTTGATAGGTAAGATTTGTGTTTGTTTATGAGATATGTTTTGGTGTTGCAGAATATATGGTCACCAACTTATAGTTATTCCCCTTCCAGGTTAGCCATTCAACCTTTCTCAGCTAGGGTTTGTTCTCGACACCACTCGCTCGACCGTATTTTTTCTCCATGAGGCATTGGGATTACAATTAAGGTTATGGACATAATGGGTGGTTTTTATTTAATGGGAATTTGACTTTTTTCATCACTAGCTATGACCTACTCATGTAAAAAAATTTATATGAAATATTTTTTTAATTCATATCATGATTATGCTAACAAGATTCTTACTGTTGAAACTCTATTTAATAATTGGCAGGGGTTTTATGTGTATTATCTTTTCTTTTGTATTATGAAGTCTATTACTTTCTAGAGATTAAATGAAACAAATTCATATATATGAAGATAAAAGATAAAGGAAAGATAGCACAGGAGAAGAGTATATCGTAGACTACAGTAGGCAAAGCAAAAAAAAATAACAATATTGAACTATGAAATATTGTAAACGATTCAGATTAATGTCGACCTCTTATATGGTATTTTCATTAAGTGATTTAATAAATGTTACTGTTACATGTATTTGCTAATAATTTGTAGCTTAGTCAGATAGTGCATGAAGGTGGAGGGACTATTCTTGGGCTACCGAGAATGGTTGAGCCTAGAAACTAGCATGTTATATCCCATTAGATTCTTTTGTTTTAATATAGGACCCTAGTTTTGAGCTAGAGTTACATTGAGGAACAATATCGTCTTCTTGAGATACCATCCTATCATATATTTGCCTATCTAACTTGGATTTATTCTCCTTCAACGATATCCTAACTTGCAATTGTTTGAGGCTTTATCTTATGTTTTTATTTTCAAGATTAAACCCAACAAGACCACAATTCTTGTAATTTTGTACGGTTCCCTCTTAGGCCCTATAAAAAAAATTAACTAAACTCATTCTGGATTTGTATATAATGTTTGTACCCAACACAACAATTCAAGTATATTTTTCGTGCTAATAATTATCAAAATATTGGGATTTACCAAACAATACTTTGAATTACTCAACACTTCAAATTCATTTGTCATTTCCATTAGAATGATTATAACATTACTAAGAACACACATCAATTCATTTAACACTTTTGCTCATAATGATTAGAACGTCATTTTCAACACACATTAATTAACACTTGTACTAGTAATGATCAGAACATCATTCACAACACACATTAATTAATCTAGTGCAATATTTATATGTGTTATCATGAATTTCTTAAACAAGTGGTCACAAACACATGAAAAACAAGGTTTCTCTCTACCAAAAAGATATCTCCTCCCAAGTTATCCTCACTAGCAGCGTTTTCATCTTGAACCATATTGCACAAAATTACTTGATGTCACTCTCTAGTCATAACCAGACTTAGTCAAGGAAAAATTAAACTTAAGAAGATTCCTCTGGCCAACCAGTAGGAAAGTTGTCTCTATGTAACAATTTCTTCTTGGCTCTTGTAGTCCTCCTCCTTTATGTCACCTTAGGTTCATTGTATCCTTTTGGTTTCCTTTTTAGAGAACTGTTATTTCTTCCATGAGAAGTTTGGGCAGGTAACTCCCTGATTCCTAATTGTCCAACTACCCTCACAAGTGAGTCTCATTCAACCTTACCCTCACATGTGTTTTGCCTCGTACTTCTTGCTTAAGAATTTTTATATTTCATAATACAATTATATATTTATAATTATTATTTTACCTTTAAATGGTCTGCAATGTAAGTGCAATGTAATATGATGTTTTTAAGTTCCGTAAAATAATATTTACAAGTTACTAGGGGATGTGACACACTAGTAAGTTTAAACATTTACACTTTTACTCCCACATATTTTTTTTAACCTTGGCAGGACTACATCTTTATCATGTCCAATATATCACCAATATATCACCCTGATTGGGGTAGGGTTCACATTCTATCCAAGACCCTCGAATACTCCTACATATTAAATAATTCTTAATAGTTATATTTATTTTCATTTTGTTGTGATTTTTTTTTATGCTATATATATATATATATATATATATATATATTAACCACTACTAAGTTTGCACATTTAAAGCTTTGAATAAAACATTTCAATAATTATATTTATTTTCATCTTGTTAGGATTCATTTTTTATAAATATATTTTTTTAAATTATGATGGACAATAATTCATGTTAAATATGTTCTTTGAGTTATTATAAACTATTTTCATGGATTTTAATTTTAAGGGATTTCCTATGAAGCTTAAAAATGAAAGATCATTGCAAAAATATTTAAAAATCATTGAATAAATATTGAGACTAAAAATGAAATAAAACCATCAAGTTATTGTCCAATCAAAAATTTGAAAAACATTTATTACAATTATATATATATAGAATATAACTTCAATTGATTGAATCCTAAAATTTTCACTCTTTCAAGGTTTAATAGTTTAATAATAGTCAACAAACTAATTGATTCCTAGAATCCTAACCATAGCTAATAATACTTAATAGTTTCAACTAAGTTTTAATAATATGTAATACTTAATAGTTTCAATATATAATAATATGTAATATTAAGTAAGTCAAAATGGCCATGTAAAGATTTTAGTGTTTAATAATGTGTAGTACTGAGTACAATATATAAAAAGACATAATTGTGAAATATTATTTTTTTCAACAAAATTAAAAAATCAAATTAACAAGATGATTATAATAAATATTAAATTTTTACATATAAAATAATAATAATAATTTTTTTATATTTCATAATTTTTTTTTATTAAGTCAATTTATATTATAAAAAAAATTAAATTAATAAAATAAAATAAAATTTAACTATTTGATGTTGCTTCTAAATTTTCTAAATTTTAAAAATCAATAGTTATATATATATACTCGATTTATAAAAAAACTCAAATTTCTTAAGATGTGTATCTCGTTTAAAATGAAAATAAATTTAATCTAAAATTAAAATGAATCTGAACTGATTCTTTAAATCACCCATCCAAATCAATATGATAATTATAACAAATCAAGAACGACTGGATGGCCTCTCCACCACTCAGCTCAGTCAGATTTAGTCTCTCCACCACTCAACCCAGTCAATCGTAGGTTATTGTGTAAACAGGGAAAGTGCACGATTCTGGAGAGTCGGTGATTGTAGGTTACTGTGTAAACAATAGGTAAAGTGCACGAAGAGGGGCGTTCGTTCTGGAAAGTTGGTGACTGTGATCATTGTCCAGTGCGTGGAGGCAAAACATATTCTTAATTCAATGATGCTCGCGGCAAAACATCGTGCCCATATCATTCAAACGGTATTTTATTATATATACTTTCTACTGAATTAATCCTTTGTGCATATCATTTAAATGGTATTTTATTATATCTATTTTCTACTGATTAATCTCTCCATCAATTTCATTTAGCTTATTTTCATTCCCATTTTCAATGTAATTTCAATTATTTTTAAGATAAATCACTCTATTGTTGTGTGTTATGTAGGGTGCATTTGATGAATGTTGCCAAGCAGGTTGATGCAGGAGCCCATAAGGGTTGACAGTATTGTTTCTTGCTTCTATAGTATTGTTTCTCTCTTTCATTGATAGTATTGTTTTTTTTTTCTAACTGCCATAACTACTCTATTTCTCTGGAGTGTAAGAGTATGTTCTATAGTTTTGTTGTTTTCTAGTAACAATAACTACTCTACTCCTTTGGAGTGTAAGAGTATCAATAACTACTTTACTCTTTTGGAGTGTAAGAGTATGCTATATAGTCTTTTTGTTTCCTACTAATAAAAAAAAAATCATGATATAATAATATTATATAATTTGGTATCTCATATTTGTTTTCATTAATTATTTTTAAACTAAGAATTTTGTATAATATTGTATTTTTTTTAGTTAATTATTTTTTTTTGGATTTTTTATTTTTTATTTGTTTATTTAAATATAAATTAATTTTATCTTTATTATATTTATTTTTCAATTTTAATATATCAATTTCAAATTAATATTTAAAATATATAAATTAATAAATATAAAATAAAATATCTCAAAAACCATAATTCATAATTAAACCCAAAAAAAACCAAAACCTAAATCAAATTAAAATTATTTAATTGTGTCACTAATGAATTTAAAGTTATTTCGTTGTACCAATATACCACTTGCATTTAATTTGAGAAATTTGAGAAACCAAGTTATAGTTTCTGTAAAATAAAATATTTTAAATTAAAAATAAATAATAATGAAAATATATGAGATATATATTATGTTTAGTGTTTGTAAAATGAAATATCTCATAGAACCGGGAGAGCTTCTAGTTTGATATGTAACATCTGCCATCGAAAATGCGATTTTCTCAAGATCATCTGGAAAATCATTCACAAATAGACTGCGATGAATTTTCTCTTTGTTCAACAAAAAGAATTTTGAAGTTTTCGATTACTGCAACCATTTGCAGTTACCATTTCAGTGTGTTTCATCACACTTGTTATTCAAACGGGTTTGGTTTTGAACATAAGATGTTTAGTTTGTTTCACCACAGTTGTTATTCAGACGGGGTTCGTTTTGAACACATTGATAGTTTTGTACGGAAGAAAAAAAGTTGATATCGTCTTGAGTTGTGTTTCGTCTATTAACAACTTTTTTCAGACAATGTTCCAGTTCGAGTAGTTCTTGATTTAGCTATCTGTCTGCCCTGGCAGTCTTCCTGCTATCAACGAGCACTTGTATGAATGGGAATGGGAATCACATTACTTACTATTTTCAAAAAAGTTTTACACCTTTATTCTCCAAATTAAACAATCCACTAAATTATAAATTTTGGAATATTATGAAAATATACAAATAATTTTTATATTACAAATTTCTAAAATATTTTAAATTTATTCACCACAAAATATCAATAATAATATGAGTAAAACATATTTAATAATCTCCACAAATGAACTAAAAAAATCAATAATAATATGAGTTAAACATAATTAATAATCTACAGAAAGGAACTAATATTTTTTTAAAGAAAGTATCTGAATTCTTTAGAAATGAGACAAAATTCTTTAGAAATGAAACAGAATCCCACCAAAATTTTAGCGAAACAAAATTCTTTAAAAATGAAACAGAATCCCACCAAAATTTTAGCGAAACAAAATTCTTTAGAAATGAAACAGAATCCCACCAAAAATTTAGCGCATAGTGAGTGGAAAAACCTTGTCATACAGAAGAAATTTGATCATCAGTTTGACATAAATAAATTACTAAATTTATACTCAATTCATATATCTTATTCCTTTTGTGGAGATACTATTTACCATTAAACCGCTAATTTTAAATAGTTGGTTGACGCACGTTAAATTCTGGCAAAAGAAAATTTGTTGAAACTTTAAATATATTATTTTTGGGTGCATATTATTTACCATTAAAACACTAACTCTTTTTGGGTGCATATTATTTACCATTAAAACACTAACTCTAGAAAAATTACACGTTGACCACCAATTCTGACAAAAGAGAAGATTGCTACAGTATGAACATGCTCCCCCACACATCGATTTTCTGCAGCCGAAGACAGTTCAACCCAACAGTTCACCCCACGTAATCCACAACTCTTTCCACACCGCTTAAGACGTGCAAAACAAATTTTTTCACCTTAGATATCCTGTTGATAATATTGACCTTTGCATTACTATATTACAGCATATTAATATTTAAGTCTGCATTTCTGTCACCTTTTGAGATTAACCTGATTTTTGGAGGACACTTCTCCATCCACCGTTGCCATGAATTCGAATGTATTCCAACATTAGAATCATATCCTCCTCGGCAGTCCTACGACCCCCGGTTGAGCGTATACGGAGATCTACACATCCTGGATATTAATTTTTTTTTTTGTAAATATGTAAAGACTAACAAAACATCCAATCTCTCTACTCGAAACAAACAAAATATTGGCTGCTCTTTTCATTTTATATTATCGTTTTTGAGTGTGGGTAGAATCTCTAATTCCTTTTGCAGGTCCAAACTCTGATCTACAAGCTTTCACAATCTATGGATACATGGTTTCATTTTTCATTTATTTTAACGTTTTCACAAAAATGAATTATTATTATAACATTATGTTATATAACTCTTTCTCTAATCATTTCATACCGTTGGTACGAATTTTAATTTGTTTTTTGAAAAAGAAAAAAAAAAGAAAAATGCATGAACTTATTCAATACTCATAATTTACTATATTTGTATTTTTGCAATCTATGTATACCTGATTCCTTTTTTCATTTACTATAACCTTTTCACAAAAGGAAATTATTGTAACGTTATCTTATATAACTCTTTCTCTAAACATTTCATTATGTTAGTAACAATATATTCTATACGCTATATATCAAAGATTTTGCATAAACATATTCTTGTATTCATATTGAATATTGTTACATAAAAATATACAATGATTTGTTTGTCAATCTCTCAACTTCACATCAATTTAAAAATTATTTTTTTAAACTCTTTTGCACATATTTCAATACCATGCTTTGTAATTAATTTAAAATCTTTATATCAAAAGCTTAGTTCTATGCTTAGTTCTATGCTAAATGTAAATTGAAAAAAAAAAAAAAAAAAAACTTTATAATGATTATATATAAATATTATATCCCAAAGCATTATAATGATTACCAAAACATTATAAAAGAAAGGAATAAAAGCATCCATGGAAAATGATTAGTTCAACTATAAAATTTTAAACTAGTCTTTTAAAAGTTTAGTTCGACGTCTAATGCAATTAATTACATAAACTTAAAAGACATTTCATTAAACAAAAAGTGAATACAAAATCAATGATTACAATTAAATAGTATATACCAAAAATCGTAGGGGAAAGGACTAAACATTTTAATGGATTATAATAACTTTAATATTGAATATTTTTCAATGATAAGTTAATCAATTTAATATTTTTAAAAAAAAATTATATTATATTAAAAATTAAAATTTATTGATTAATATTTTTAAAATGAAAAAAATCATATAATTAAATTAAATAAAAAGAAGAAAAAAGGAATGATATATCATAGCAATTTAATGTTACAAAGTAGTATTAAAAGTTATTATTAAGTAATTCTATATTTTGGTATATGAGATGTTATCTTGAAAATATCATTAATTGTGTTTTACTAAATAATATTACTTTTCAATAGAGGTGATTATCTCATTTCCTTCTAATACTTTTTATGCAATAATCACTATAAGAGATATGTTTATGTAAGACTTAAAATAAGTGATAATCTAAGATATTAAAATTTTGATTTTAGAAAAACCAATATAGATCCATATTAAGCATGTAGTTAACATGAGATGAGAAGGATCAAATTTCTTGAGGTGCAAACTATAGAGATTACATAACTTAAACCTAGAAGTCCAAAAAAATAAAAAAATATGGAATAAATATTAAAAATGTATTAATGACAAAAGTACATATAATATAAGAGATAAGTTGTCACTTGAAAATTAGATAAACTAGAATAAATATTAAAAATGTATTAATGACAAAATAATTATAGAATAAGAGATAAGTTGTCACTAGGGAATGAGATAAACTAACTATAGGCAAATTTATTAGCGAAAAATAAGAACTTATAAGTTCCAATTTTTTTCATTTTTGGAAAAGAGAAATTTTCACTCTATTGTGGGTTTCAAGCTAACATATTTTTTTTTTGTTAGGAAAACAAGACCACTCTAAAACTTCATTTTGTTTGTTCAATAAATTTTTTTAGTAGTCTCACCCATGTTAAAAGAAAACAAGAGATAGAGACACAATGAATGTGTGTTGAAAGATTGGAAAAATAAAATATAATAAGGCAAAATGATTTTGTGATAGTGAGAAAGAGACACAATGATTGTGTGTTGAAAGATTGGCAAAAAAACAAAAAAGGCAAACTGATTTTGTGATAGTGAGCCTCATGATTGTTCAAATAATTATGTTGTGATTAAAATGTTGGTTTGTGCTTCAGATGGGCTCTCAAATGAATAAGGCTATATTTGAAGAATAAACAACCAATGCCTTACAGAAATGGCACAAAATTGCTAAGAAAAAAATGAAACGACAAAGAAAGTCAGGATATTTTTCTGGATTCTTAGGAAGCTCAGTGTTGTCCTTTGGGTTTCAAAGAGGGGAAAAAAATCCAATCCATGGATCTTCTCCATTTCACTTGCTCTGCAGATATAATAAAATGGGATACATTCAAAGATGTTATCACTCATAATATGGGGCATCAGATCTAGAAATGGAAACATCTCAAGTTATCCTCCCCAAAGTGTTGAATCTATTTTCTTACCGAGGCATTGGGCGACACACAGGCTACAAGCCAATATCCCATGTAAACAGATGCGAACACACAGTTTGAATAATTTTCTTTTGTCAAGTTATCATGTGTGATCCACATGAGACCAAAACCTTGTTCAAAGAAACATTCTATCCAAGTTTGAATTCACGTATGAAACTTGTAGTACATGAGGAAATGTTTATTTTGATTTAATCAGTGGTGAGAAGTGGCCCCAAGACAAATAGGAAATCAAAAGGGATCTAAACATACGCGTGTATTACTCTTCATTGAAAATAAAAATGAACAAACTGCAATTAACTATTGCAATTTTTTTATAGAAGGATCATATGGAATTTGTGGGAAGTAAATGACACCAGCCCCTCAAGTAAAATACTTGAACTTTGGATTCAGGAGATGTGCCAGACAAAATAAAGTAATTATAGGAACTTGATAATAAGGAAGGCTAAACCATCAATCAAGGAATTACCAAATTAGCTGATGCTCTATCAACCATTAGATTTGAATGTTTATGAGCTAATCCATGACCAACTGAGACTGCTTTATTCAATTTCTTAAAATCATAATATTTTTCACATTGTCAAATCCCAAAGACATCAACTTTAAACTTCCATGTACATCTTCAACATTAATTGTTAATTATGATCACTTTAAGCTTGGAATAAATTACAAATCCATGTAAAGAAATATACATACCATTCAAACTAAACCCACAAATACACCTTAAAAGACAATTTTTTGGGGGAAATTCCATGTTTGATATTTTTCGTTCATTGCCCCACAACATTATAACAAAATAAAAATGGTCACCTCATAGGGGCATCACATCCCATGACATTGTCAGTATTGGAAAATGGGAGATTAATTTATGGGCATTCAAGAGTATGGAGAGTATGGAAAGGGGTATATAATAAAAGGATTTATTTAACTGGAAAGATATATTTGGAGGGGGGTTTAGAAAAAGGGTTTTGTAAGAGATTTATCGATATTTAGTGAAATTGGAGGTATTTTTTATCCAACAAATGAACGTGCTATGTTCCTAGTTCATTGAGTGAAGACCCTATGTTATGTCCATAATTTTTGGAGTGTACTAACGAATGCACGGGGGTGAAAATGGCCCAAGTTTCCGAGAAATATTCTAGGAGAAGTGACTCCCACCATCGGTATAATCGATATGAGGTGTGGATGATGATCCATCTGAAAGATGAAAGAAGATAATGAATGGGTAAGACAATGATAAGAGACAGTGTTGACACCGAGACAATATAAATCGTCACTGATGAGGAGGTAGCGAGGGGCTTGAAGTCAAATACATTTTCAAGAATCATGGTTGATTGTGGAATTTATGGATTCTAAACGAGGTGAGGTTGATTGTGGAATCCACAGCATATTGATCATGGGTTTGTTGCGGAAGGAAATACACATGATGGTGTATATCATCCCAAGGATAATCAGGGGTGGTCATGGCTTCCATGATGTCTTCATCTGAATAAGATATGGGAGAACGGGAGGAGGGACCACATGATGTGGAGGAGGTACCTAAAGCATCATCATGAGAGACACGTTTCACATATGCATCAACAATGGGAGGGGACAAATGACTAGTAGATGGAACATCTATCGATGTTTATACCGTGGTATTCAACGAAGAAAGTTCAACAGAATCACAATACGAAACTCCAAGGTAGTCCCAATATATCGATCACATGGATGACTACAGGTAGAGAATAGGAGCGGTGTTATCTGCCATCTCGACATCGAGAGGAGGGATCATAATGGGTGGTTGAGAGACCTCTTATTCTAGCGCGATAATTGGACCAGAATCCGCAGGTAGAGAAGAGGTGGATTCACTACAATTGGCCTATAATTCATGAAGAACCTAATGGGTATCATGAAAATCTTAGAGATGGGGACAGTGGTGAGATTAATGGACATAATTATCACACAGAGCATAAGGGTGATTCATATGTAACAATATGTTCTTCTTAGTTGACTCAGGTAAGGTGACATGGACCTAAGGAATGTTGGAGTCGGGATTGTGGGTTCCTGAGGTCCATGTTGGTTCCATGTGGGCATGCCCAAAAACATCACACAAAGTGCATGCAGGGGTAGGCTTTGGAGGCTTAGGAGGAGCTAGAGTTGTTTGGGGTGTCTTATATTTGGTTCCCTTTTTATGGGATTTTCCCCCCTCACCATATGCTTTCACAACAAGAGAAATTTATTGTTGAGGTTGCCATGGAGCTTAAGCAAAGGAAGGGGTAGGAACAACAGGTTGAACCGGGGTCAAATTCGTGTAAGGTTTAAGTTGATCAAGGGGAGTGTTTGCGGGAGAATCAATGTACCAAACTAGGATCCCCAAGGTGATGTTAGGAAGACTAAACATAGACATGACAGGGACAAAAAAATCTAGGTAGAGGGAATAACAAAGGTATATGACCAGAAGGATAATGACCTAGAGGAACTGCTCCTGGATGGTTAAGACCTGGGGGAACAGTTCTGGGATAGAAAGGACTAGGAGCGACACCAGCAGAAGGAAGTGATCCATGAAATAGTGTGATTGTTTTCAAGTATGTTTTTTTGTATATGTGTCATCGAACATTGAGGATGGTGTTCCCCCAAGAGGGATGTTAGTATGAAATTTCTTGGAAGGTGTACCAAAATGATCTTACTTAAGTCACAGGTGACAAGTGACCCTAACAATAATTGTAGACGCTTATACTTCATATCTGTAATAATAATGTGAGAAAAACCTATAGGAAAAGAGATATAGGCAATCTAAAATAATAAACATCAAAAGAAGTCTGATGTAATAACCCAATTATGGAAAGACATTTAAATGAATAAATTATTTATTGATATCACCTGGCGAAGGAGATTTACAAAAGGGTCACAAATCACCCTCCATGGGATGGTTCCTTTGATGTCCTTGGCACTTCAGTGATTGATTTTCCTCTCTCAATATGTGAAAAAATCCAAACAATGTGTAGAACTCTAGTGGGAGCTCGAATGCAAGAAGACATTGATGGTGACGATGATAATGATCATTGTGAAGAATGAATGGAAAACCCTTTTATTTATAACAAAGTATTGGGTTAATCTTGAAATCAAGAGATAATAAAATATTATTGACCAAATCAAGATCTAACCATTAAGAATACTTTATTATTTTTTGAAGAGGAAAAAAAATATTCAAAATGGTCAAATATATTTATATAGAAATAATTAACAAATAAAATGATGTATTAATTATTTCGCAAAGATTAAGAAAGGTGTGAAAATGAAATAATTATTAAATAGTGATTTAACAATTTTTCCAAAAATTGAGTTAAGGGATAATAAGTAAATAGTGATTTATTTAATTATTCCTACGTGATTTAGTCATACGTGACAAGGAATAATTATCAAATAATGATTTAATAATTATTCCTAGAAAAAATTAAATAAATAATGATTTATTCAAGAATTCTCATGGGATTTTTTAATTTAAATATAAATAATTTATTAAAAATGGTTTACTAAATTACTTCTTATAGTGAAAGTGATTTTACTATGGTAAAATTAAACTTACATGGTGTATTTTGATCCACCTAGTTAAAAATGGCTAGGTGATCCTTTTTTGGTTATAACAAGGGAGCGATTTGTGACAGCCCTGTCCTCGTCGCATTGAGAAATGCATTGTAAATTTGTTATGTATTTTAATTTCAAATATATATATATATATATATATATATATATATATATATATACTGGTTGAGTTAAGGGAAACAGATTCCAGAACTGAGGAGGTTACTAGCTTGGGAAGTTCGAGGTTTCCTTGTTGCATGAAATCTGAACTATTTTTTATATTCATTAAAGGTTAGTTGTTGATCCTTAAATGGATTTATTCTTGAATTAAATTAAATTTCAAAGAAGGAAAAAGGCCATGCTACCTTGGGGAAAATTTACAAGGAAGAGAGGATGAAATTTATGAATATTTGATTGTGTTGGAAGCAAGGACAAAGTGGGATGAGTTTCTGGTTGGGAGGGTATGAAGGAAAAAATTCAGGTCAGGAATAATTGCCTCTCAAGTCCCCATGACCCAGAGGGTGTAGATGGCCTTTCTTAGATATTCTTGAGGGATGGGGTGGAGGAATTAAATTCTTTGATGCTTTCCTAGAATATTCTCTATTGTTTAATTCATTTGGTTTTTAGTTCTAGATTCCCTACAATTGGGTGGAACCATAGTGCCTCAGTGCACTGGTTGTGTTACATCTCAGTCATGGAAAGAGATGGTAGAATATTTCGTTCCTGATTCCTCTATTGGCTTTGTTTTATTCCCAAGAAGAACCCCTCATACCTTGGAATTTGGCTCGAGGGTGATAGTTTCAAGTGCGCTTTGGTTGCAGCTATCTATGGTTGGGTGGAGAGTCCTTGTCCCAGACTCAGTTGCCGAGAATCCAATTTTCAATCAAAGATAAGTCTTTGTACATGTAATTTATGTCATTGAAGGTATTTGTATATGTTTGGACTATTAAATTAAATTTGCATTGATTGCTAGAATAATGCATGGTTTATAGTTATAAATGGAAAATAATAAAATTATGTTCATTGGTCCTTATGACTGTGATTTTTCTTTAATGCCTTGTATCCAAGAATACATACTTTTATATTAGTGTTGTGGTCATTGAGTGTTTATAACCATGCAGTTAGCGTCAGTAGGATTGCTGAAGGCATAATAACATTTTTTGATTGATTAAACACTTAAATTACTATGTCGAGTTGAAATAATGAAAACACTGAACACAATGGGTCTATGAAGGAAACCTATATAAGCCTCCTAACACCAATTGAATCCATTAGTATGACTGACGTTCTGAGAGGGATGGATCTCATTTTATTGAATGTAATTTACTGGAACTTTTTATACCTTTGGTTGTGTGTGGGAAGGGGAATAAGTGCATGCATCATTGATGTGTATTTAAGTCAAACTAGTCCTTTTGCAGTCATTTTTTTCGGTGTTATATTCTTTCCATGATTAGGCGCATGGGTGGGGGGGTCATATCTCGTGCCCCCTATACGTTGTGTTGGGCGCAGCAGGGGGTCATAGGAGGGGCAGCAACCCCCTTGTCTGAGGGTTCACACGGGGCGGGTAGCCCCCTGCACGAGGTCCGGGGCAGCACCCCGGGAAAAAAAAAATCAACCCTATTTTTCAGTGGGTGGACCCACCCATGGTTTTTTGCATGGGTTTGCACATGGTTTTGGGGCATGATGGTTTTCGGCCCCTGGTATTTTGTAGAACCAGTCAAGGGAACTATGCTTATTTTCTAATCCAGGGTTAATGGATTAGGGTTTATGAATGCTTTGGCATGTATATATGTGTTGTAACACTAAAAGGAATATAATGAAAAATCAAGCTAGTAGTCCTGATTTGGGATCCAGGGGAAAATCTCTATGTATATATGTTTTATGTTGTATTCTCTCACTATTGTTTATTTTCTGTTTTTAATATTCGTTTGCAAATAATTTATGTACAGGGTTAAAACCTAAATTTTGTATCAAAGTTTTTTCGGCTTCAAGGGGATGCCTTTGCTGCTGAGGGTTTTTTTTCTTGGGCCTGTGGTAGACCCTGTTTAGTGGGATATTTGCGGGATCGATTCTTGCAGTGAAAGAAGATGGCGAGCAGTGGAAAGATAGAGATCAAGAAATTTAATCGTCAGAGTTTTGAGTTGTGGAAGATCAAGATGGAGGATCTGTCAGTGGATAAAGATTAGTGGATCGTGGTAGATCTACGTACTAACCAACGACAATGTTAGATGAAGACTAGAAGAAGTTGGATCGGAAGGAAATGAGCATAATACGGTTGTGTGTCTATGATTCAGTATTATTGAATGTATCTGGGGAAGCTACGTGTTAGGTCCCTAGAATACTAGTGTCGCCCTTTATTGTTGTTAGTGTAACCCATTTATTGTTATTGTTGTACCCCTGTAACCCCCATATTGTTATTATTGTGTCCTTACATTATTATTTTTAGTTCGGCTAGAATTATATTGTGACCCCATGGACTCTTATAAATAGAAGGAGGTTTTGTCATTTGTGTCATCCAATAATTGTTTATTTATGTAATTCAAAGGAGGTTTCCCCTCAAAGTGGTTGAATTCTAAGGCGTTGATCTCTCTTTTATTCTATTTTTGGACCTGGTTTCATAACATTTGGTATCAGAGCTTTGGATTCTAGGGTTTCGCTGCTTCAAACAGGTCATCGTGGAATTTTCGCTATAACGTTTTTCTATGAAGATTCAAAAGCTAAAATTTTTAACACGCAAAGAAGAAATCCTATAGAACTTCGTGTAAAAATTTCAGATCTTGGTTCACAATATTTTCGGACATATGATCTATGAAAGTGAGGGTTTTTGCAGCCTCCCGAATTTCATCTAAAAGAGGTTACCTTGGGAAAATCATCATAACTCTCTCTCTAAACATCGGATTGGAATTCCATAAAAAATGGCCAAAACTGCACGAACTATAGTTTTATTTGTATCAATTTCAGAACTGAAAGAGGAAAAAATGACATGTAGCATGCCATACAAGTTCGCTCTACTGAACCAGTCCATAATTAGGTCATTGTGGGAGATTGGGCATAATTTTTTCTTGAAGCATCCAAATTAGGTCAGACCTATGGAATTCGAAAGAAGATTTAGAGGGCTACTACATGACCTAATTTCAGTTATTGAAGATCTGAAATCACACAGATAATTTAGTTTCAATATCGAGCTCCTCAAAAGCAAGAAAAAGGTGTGTATTTCTTTTCAAATTGCATAAGTCTTGTTTGAAAAATCATTTTGAAGTGATTCCAAGGGCATATTGAAGAATAGATATCAGTATTGGGTTTTAAAATTCCCCCTAAAATAATTCAACACCCATTAGGCCCTCATAATACTCTACTATGACTCATGAAGATGAAGAAGTGCAACATGATATATCAAAATTACAAGAGCAAGTCCACCAAATTTCGCTCTAGCAAAGAGCAACAAAAAATGAAATGGAAGTTTTGAATAAAAGTGTGGAAGCTAAGATGGATGGTTTGAAGAAGGGCATAGAAGCTAATATGGATGGTTTGAAGAAAGGCATGATAGATGGTTTTAATAATGGCATGGAAGACATGGTAGCTAAGATCGAAGAAAAAATGAAAGACAACATGGAAGACATGAAGAATTATCTAAAAGCAAGCATGGAAGGTTTGAAGGAAGGTTTGACAAACTTGATACAAGAAATTATTCCTAATGGAAAAAATATAGTAGAGGAAACTCATGATGAGATCAAAATAAATGTTAATCGTGATTTCATAGAGTCGAATGTTGGATGGAAGACCCACCATATTCCAAAGATCGATACAAGGAAGTTTGATGGCAAGGATCCTGTAACATGGATACTACAGATGGAGCAATATTTTGATCTCAATAATGTGAAAAATGCACAAAAGGTACGCATTGCAAATTTTATATTTAGAACAAAATACATTTGTATGGTATCGATGGCTTTGCTCCCATAAAACTATTGTCACTTGGTCAATTTTTACGGAGGAAATGATAGCACATTATGAGGATACAAAGAGAAACACCTTCTTTAGCCAATTGATAAATATCAAACAAAAGGTTTCGGTGGTGGAGCACATTGAGGACTTCCAAAAATGGAATATAAGGGTAACTAATATTCCAGAGGAACACAGGATTGATGTCTTCATAGGGATTTAAAGGATAACATCCAATATGAGGTTCGCATTTGGGAACCTGATTCATTGGAGAACGCATTCAAGTTGGCAAGAAAAATTTAATTTAAAATTATGGCGACAAGGAAGCCTAACACTCACATCTATAAATAAGGAAGTGTTGCTACTCCTAGACTTCCACAACCTACAAGGTTGACACCAGAATAATTGGAAGAAAAAAGAGCAAAAGGGTTTTGCTACAATTGTGATAGCAAATACACTAAAGGTCATAAGTGTGCTAAGAAGAAATTATTTTACATAGATTGTGAAGAGGAGGAAGAAAATGAACAAGAAACTTCAAAATAAGAGGATATACGCCAGGAACCAACCCTAGAGAAAAAATAAATGAGTCTGACCATATCGTGTAATACATTAGCAAGCATTACCACTCCTCAAACTCTTAAAATAGAAGGACATATCAAGAAGAAAAATGTAATAGTTGTTGATTAATTCGGGTAGTACCCATAATTTTATTCATTGTAAGGTATCCAAGGAATTGAATTGCTTCCTATACCCAGCACCAAAATGTCAAGTGATGGTTGCAATGGAGGAACTATAAATTGCTCTGGAAAATTCCATAATATCAAGCTAACCATGGGGGAATATGTATTGAATAGTCCAATGTTTTCCATTCCAATGGGAGGTGCTAATGTTGTACTAGGAGTACAATGATTACAATCTTTGGGGATGGTAGCTTTTAATTTTCAAGAAATTTTCTTGAATTTTTTTTCGGAAGGAAAGGAAGTCAAATTACGGGGTATCGTAGCAAAGCCAGGAAAGATAATAAGCTCTAATGTCATGACAAAGCTTCTGAAGAAATAACAACAAGGTGTAATTGCACAATTATGCTCTTCCAACAGCAAAATCATATATTTCTCCAGATCTCCAAAAAGTCTTGGACAATCATTCGAAGGTGTTTGAAACTCCCAAAGGACTCCCACATATTCATGATCATGATCATGTTATTCTTTTGATTCCAGGAAGCGTTCCTCCAAACATCAGGCCTTACAGATATCCCTATGTCTAAAAGAGTGAAATTTAACGTATGATTGCAAAAATGTTACAGACTGGTATAATTCAACCTAGTCAAAGTTCTTTCTCTCCTCTAGTAGTATTGGTGCACAAGAAGGATGGATCATGGCGCATGTGTCCAAATTATATGGAGCTCAATAATCTCACTATTAAAAACAAATTTCCCATTCCTGTGATTGATGAATTATTGGATGAATTACATGGAGCAATTTATTTTACCAAGTTGGATCTTTGTTCAGAAAATCATGAAATTACAATGAAGACTGAAGATATTCTGAAATCAGCATTTCGAACTCATGAGGGTCATTATGAATTTTTGGTCATGCATTTTGGCCTTACCAATGCACCTTCTACATTTCAAGCATTGATGAATTCCATTTTCAAACCCTTCCTTAGAAAATTTGTGTTAGTATTTTTTGATGATATACTAATCTACAGCAAGTCTTGGAAGGATCATGTTCAACATGTTGACAAGGTGCTCAAACTATTGGAGGAGAAATAATTATATGCAAAAACCTCCAAATTTTTCTTTGGAGTACAAGAGGTGGAATATCTGGGTCATATTGTATCTCACGAGGGTGTTAAGGTAGACCCTAACAAAATTAAAGCCATTAAGGAATGGAAAGTCCCCACAACCATAAAGCAATTGCGAGGATTTCTCCAGTTAACAGGGTATTATCGCAAGTTCGTTAAGAATTATGGGAGAATAGCGACACCTCTATCAACATTATTGAAGAAAGATGCATTTTCATGGACTCCTGAAGCAACTAAGGCCTTTGAACATCTTAAAGAGGCAATGTGCCTAGCACTGGTCTTAGCTACACTATACTTCACAAAAGCTTTTATTGTGGAATTTGATGCCTCGGGAAATGGAATTGGTGATGTTTTAATGCAAGAAGGAAGACTGATTGCTTTTGAAAGACGTCCAATCAAAGGAAATTATTTACGTAAAAGCTATTTATGAGAAGGAAATGTTGGCAATACTACATGCACTTGTTAGAGTCGATCTCTTCATCCCTCCGTCAGAGATCAAAATCTCTTGTTTCATTTCATTTTAGGTGTCTCATCCAGTTCAGTCAGCTGCATTCCATTAGGAGCATGGATCATCTGACATAAGGGTCTTTTCGCTCATATCCCTCATGTCTTGTACCTTCTGGCTCAGGTCTATTCATCAAAGTCCATCACAATCATTTCCAATCATTGATAGCCAATGTTTGGTCTTTTGGTGGGCAAAGAGTCTTTTTAGGGTTTTCAGTATCATTAGGTTTAGGGTTTCATTAATTTAGTCTTCAAAGTGTCCAATAATGCCAGTAGGCACATGAGGGAGGTTCAAAATAAGTTTTCATTTCAAAAATTTCATCGTCATAATGTTAGATCATGATTCTTCTTCAAAACTCTGTTTTGAAGAAAAATTGTCAATTTTGTCTTTTGTAATAAATGCCATGTAATTTTCAAAGTTTTTCAATTATGAAGATCTTCAGGCGTAGCACTGGTCACCTTTTCCAAATCCAATGCTAGCCATCCCTGCAAAAAATAGCTAAGAATTTCGTCATTTAGCCAAAAAATCAAAGTGGAAGCAAAACAGAGTTTATATTAAAAAGTGAAAAGTGCCAAAGCCAAACATTAGAAAGTGGGTTTTCTAAATTAAAAATCAAGGTCCAATGGCTATACAAGATATTTTCACCATTAGAACAGTTCATTTGCACCAAGAAACATCAGTGAAGCCAAGTCAAGTGTGGAAGAGCGAAAACCGTGTTTTGGAGGACCGACTGTGGGAGAAATTCAGGGTCGCGGCGCACATGGTTGTCACAGTGCATATAGCCACTGATCACTGTGTTATTTTGAACGGGTGCGGCGCATACACCAGGCGCGGCGCACAGGGCCAACAAGCAATATTTTTGCCACTGCTTCTTGAAATTTCAAATCGACTCAACCTCTTATGATTCAAGTAAGTTTGTGAGCCCTTGCAATTGCTTTTAAACAATGTTTGGTGTGGTTTGAAGGGAAGAATATAAGAGTTTGAAGGTTGAAAACATAAACCCTATCTTCTTGATAAAACTGCTCCTTAAGGTTTTGAACTGGAATTTTAAAATTTGATTTTGGTGCCAAAACACTCTAACTCCATTTCTCACTAGTGTTTCCCGTTCCCATCACTTTCATACCATCATTATAGCCCCTCTCCTATTCCCCTATATCCCAAATCATTTCCCATCATTTTCCCCTTCCCATTTCATTGGTAAATTTCCCAAAATCCCAAATTCCCAAACAGTCAAGTGACTATCCTCATACTTCAAATTTCACTTGACTGAACCACATTTTTCCCACTGTATTATTTCCCACGGTCCCTTCCTACTTGGCACATATTTGGAAATCAAGACAAAGACATCAAATTCCTATTTTCACCTCATACAAATCAGCATATACTTGACATAGACTTTCAACACCATGGAGATAGACACTGAAACTTCATATGAACAAGACAGTGATTCTACCACTGAGCTACATGCACCGAGAAGGCCTCGTAAAGGTGGCAAACATGTGAGAGAAGAGCCCACCTCATTGACTCAATTGCAGGCTTTCCCACTTGCCATGGCATGTTTTCGAGAGCAATCATGCTATCAGTACTGTGAGATGATTGCTCGGATTCAGCATCATCAGGAGTTGGCTCGTTTGTTTGTTTTACATTTGCATGATGGTCAGGTAACTCTTGCTGGTGTAAATTTCACCTTGACACCGGAAGCCATTTCTGAAGCAACAGGAATACCGAATGTAGGTGAAGAGTGGAACAAGAGACAGCAGGTGGATAGAGTGCATTATGAACCATACATCATGCCTAGCTATGTGAGACAGCTCAGCAGGGTATTCCCATTCCGGTTTCTGAAGGAATCCTATGCGCCTTTGATGAGACTCATTATCAGATACTTCAGTTGTGAGGGTCGGTTCTCACGCCTTTATGCCTACCACATCAGGTTATTGATGCATTTCACGAGAGTGAGGATGATGAAAATACCTTATTTCATGTGCCACAACATCGATCGAATGACCACTCTTGTGCAGAAGAAGACTCCCGAGCAGCAATACAATAGTATTTATCACTATGCACTCATCAAGATCGTTGTTGTACATAAGCTTGGATTGCAGGGCATTGCATGGGAAGATTTCATTTCCCATGACTTCTTCACAGCCCCTCAGCCTCCTCTGGAGATGGTCCATGATGCAGGTGAGCCTTCACATCAGCCTGAAGGTCACGAGACAGAGCCTATCAATGCGCCAGTGTTTGTTACTTATCAGAGAGGCACGAGAGGATTATTTGCAGCAGCCCGACGAGTACTATCTCCACCCGAGGTGGAAGGGGTATCGTTGCCGTCATCATCAGTACAGGTACAGGACAGAGGAAAGAGGCCTATGCAGGATGAGGGCCCTTCAGGAGGCCAAGATACTGATTTCATATTGATTGATGAGGATTTGAACTCTCCAAGCTCAAAATTGAGAGAGATCATTCAGGAGCAGAAGGCTGAGATCGACACATTAACCGACAAATTGCAAAGAGCTCAATGGATCATAAACTATCTGGAGCAGCGCAAAAAACAGTTGGAGGATCAGCAGACGATCATGGAGTTACAAAACATCTGTGAGAATCGGCAGGCTGCCCGAAGAAGCCCATCAGAGATGACACCCATTGAGCGGGAGATTGAGGCTGATAGAGAGACTTGGCTTGAGAGGGTTAACATTCATCTTGAGAAGCTTTTGGAGAAGGAAAACAAGGATAAGAACATGCTCAGACACATGAAGAACCATTATTGGGCGCGACATCATGTTTGCAAAGCGAAGATCAAGATCGTGAAAGCAAGGTTAAGGAGGGCACTAAAGCGTCGTAAAAGGCACGATAGACTCCAAATCTTGGCCGAAGCTTCTTTGGCCTAGCATAGTGCTTGATGAGGGACATTCAGCCCAAATTTCAAGAAATTTGGGAAAAAATTTGTCAATTTTGAATTTTTGGGCCTAAACACAGATTTTCCTGCCAGACGCGTAGCGCCACTTGGCGCGCGCTTATAATTGGTAGCTCTTCTGGAGGAAAACTTTGCATTTTTGGATTTTTCATCAAAATTTATTCATGCCTATGGATTACCTAAGTATTTCATCAAGTTCTGGGTTGCCTAAAGGGTCAACAACACCCTAAAAATGGCCTTTCTGCCACTTTTTGCACACACAGGAAGCAGTTTTGGGAGATTGAACTTTTGGATGGGAAAATGGCAACCAAATCTAGAAATTCCACTTGGGTTGGAAAGTAGACAGGCAGGGCTTTCCAACGAGCTATCCTATGCTCAATTTGGACTTCGGGAAGGGCCTTAAAATCAGCTCCAAACTTGTGCTACGCATAGAGATTCCAAGTGCGACGCATAGAGGAATTTGGCCTATTTTTCACTCAGCAGCTCAGAATTTCACCTAATTTTGGCCAGTTTGACTTTTTCATGTATCTCTTGATGTACCTTGATGTAATTTCATGACCATGATGTAATTTTGGCACATTTTTACTCATTCTAGTAGATTCATTCACCAAAAGGTGAAATGTAAGTGAATGAATCAGTTTCCTAGCATATAGAGGCAAGTTGTTTCATTGCCTATTTTCTAGTTCCTAGTTTAGATATGGTTGAAACAGCTCCTAAAATGATGAGCTCGACCCCTAGAGGCATGGGGAGGAGTTAGGCTTGTCTATATGATGTATTTTCTCAGTCATTTTCAGGGTTGGACACTTGGGATTGCTTGGCACTTCATTGTACATTTCACCTCTGCAATTTTGGCAAAGGAATAGACCAAGGTTTGCAGCACTCTTTGGGATCCATGTGGCTCTGTGTTTTGATGGTGTTTTTCTCTATTTAATTGTAAGTTCACTTATGTTTATGTGCACCATTTTCCTTCTCCTTTCTTCTTAAATTAAACAAATGAGTGTTAAAGGTGGAATTCATTAGCTTGCTCTGCTCTGCCTTCAGTTTTGTTTAATTTTCCATGTTTTCATTTGTTTGAGGAGGACTCTTGAGACCTTCTTGCCCTCTTTAGCATCCTCACCAGTCTGAACCATCCATTAATTCAATCTAAAGCATCAAAACAATTACCTTCCTTGCCCCAATCAGAACTCTGCAAAAACTAGGCCTAATCCCCGCACCCAAAACTGCCTTTCCCTTTGATCCAACAAAAACCCCCAAAATCAAAATCAAACTCCTTTACTTATATACCTAGCCTAAAATTAGCCTTTATTTCAAGTCATCTCAAGCCCTATTGATTATTTTTGCTGAGGCTGACCCGGAGAGAGCCCTCTCCTGTTCTGGTAGGGCTAGCTACCAGACTGAGCGTGGTTTGATGTTACCCTGAACTCTGCCTTCTTTCAGCCTGAGGTAGATTTAGGCAATAACATAGTGGCGACTATACTGGGGAGGAAAATGGTTTGCTTGTTGGTGTTATTTGTTTTATAAGCTACAGACGGAACCTGAAGTTATGCCAGGTAGCCTTCGAAACACTCTTGCTTTACATCAGCGAAAGTAGATAAACGTTGCTTCAGTCAATCTCCGGTCTAGCTTGTGAATGTGACACTTGACTTGTAAATTTCCCCAGTACATCAGATCGTTATGTACTTTTGGGTGATGAGTCTAGAATTTGATAGGCTAAACAAGTTGGTTTTGTCCCTTTGATTTTTTTTTAAATTAATTCAACACACTGGCTTCCAGAAGACATACTAGAGAAAATCTGGATCCCGATCCACCTCCAGTGTATGAGAATCCCAATCTGATTTCAAGAATCCTTCGTCAAGAAAGTCCCGTGATTCCTCTGTTTAAATATCATTCATGTCCCGATGTTTTTTAATACCTTGAAGATCTTGAATTTGACAAGCAATTTGAGTTGTCGTTGTTTGAAACTAAGTCTGAAAGTGTGATTGGTTCTATTGTCATAAATCCAGAGTTTATCAAGTATCTTGAAATTGAACAGGCTAATAGATCCATTAATAGTTACATCTTGAACATTCAAAACTCCATTGTGGCAAAAACATTCCTAAGTTTATAGAGTTTGCATCTGAAACTCTTGGGCCATTAGCAGTTACTTCTGATTCACAAGTTCATACCCAGCCTCCTCTCATTCCTACCATTCCCGTGTAACCATCTATTTCTGATCAACAATCTGCAGTAGTATCGCCTCCATCCACACCACATACACCTCATACATCTACTGCTCCTACTCCACCTGTTTCTCCAAGACAAATTATAAATCCACCAAGAGCAATGGCTGCTCAATTCACACCTCTTGTCTTGCCTGAAAACTTGGATGCTATGCCTGTTGATTATCAAAGTAAGATCCCATTGTTTGATGGCACTCCTCAAAGTGTCACTGCTCAGCAGCATATTGATAGAATGGCAGACTTCTTCGATCTTCATGAAATTGATGAAGAAAATGTGACCATGAGATTGTTTGTGCAAACTTTTGGAGGTGAAGTGAGAAAATGGTTCAGAGCTTTGCAGCCTAGGAGTATTGCTACATTGGCCGAGCTTCAGAGACAATTTTTAGATCGGTGGGAAGTAAAGAAAGATCCTCTTCAGATCACTTCTGAATATACCAAGATCAAGTGCAACATAGGTGAGTCAGTCCAAGACTATTGTATCAGATTCAATGCGGTTTACAATGCAATTCCCGATGATTTAAGGCCATCTAGGAAGTCAGATTTTCTTAAATTTCCAGATGGTTTTGATCCGGACATGGCCTATCAACTTCGAGAAAGAGATCTGACCACTTTGGAGGAGATGCAGAAAATTGCAGTGAGTGTTGAAGCTAATTTGAATGACAAGAGAGCTAGATTGAGAGCATAAAAGAAAGTCGCAATAAATGAAGAAGATTCTAATTCAGATCAGGTACTTCGAAAGGTGGAAAATATGATTGAAAGATTAACACTTGATAAGCCTGAACCGCAGATCAGAAATCCTAATTTTCGTGGCCAGCAGCAACCACAATTCCTGATGAAACAACGAGAGCAGAGAGCACAAGAACCACCAGCACAACAGCAGGTAAAAACTCCTTTACAGTAGAATTTTGTTGGTCCGGAATCAGATGATGAAGATAATGTAATAGGAGAAGAAAATCACTTCTTTACACATGATGATATGCCAACCTTTATCACCGAAGATGAGGAGTATGCAGAAAACTCAGCTGTACAAAAGGATGAGGATTTTATCTTAGAAAATGATGCAGCTCTTGAAGAAGAGTCGGATGAGTATCAGATAGGTTATATGAATGCTTTGTCCGCCCAGCAGTGACAATATTCACTTAGAAACAGAGATGTGCCTATCAACCCAATCCAAAAGAGAAAGGAAGTTTCAGCACCAAAGAATGATGTACCCATTGCACAGAAGAAGGGAAAAGATGTAGCTGATCTTACTACTAGTAATTCTCCAGATGAAATATCTAATCAGCCATTTGTATCGAGGGATAAAGCTGAAAAGAAGGATGCTCCAGCCAAAGAGGTAGAAAAATCTTCAGTCTTTAACTTAGAGAGTGAAATTGCTAAGTTAAAAGTTTCCATTCCTTTAACTGAGTTGATGAGAAATAGCAGCTACAAGGGTCAAGTATCTAAAATTTTGAATTTCGATCCAATGTCTGATATGGTGAATGTGGAAGATGATCAACTTGAGTTGATCTTTGGTCCAGCATTGGATGGTGAGTCTCCCGATAGTGATGTGCCTCCTTTTTATATCAGTCTCAGATTGCATGAGTTTGTGTTACATAATGCCATGTTTGATTCTGGAGCTTCCCATAATCTCATGCCGAGGGCAATCATGGAGAAATTGGGATTGGACATCACTAGGAAATATCATGATCTTTATTCTTTCGATTCCAGCAGAGTAAGATGCATCATGCTCATCAAAGATTTGGTGGTTATTTTAGATCAAATTCCAACTAAGAATGTTTTTATGGATGTGGTTGTGGCGGATATTCCTCCTAGATTTGGCATGCTTCTTTCCAGATCTTGGGGAGCGAAGTTGAAGGGAACATTACAGCTTGATTTCTCCTATGCTACCATTCCTGTGTTCAGTCAGATGAGAAGATTATATCGGGAGCAAAAGATGAAGTATATGATCACCAGCAAGGAGAAACCGGTAAATCATCTGATTAATTATGTACATACAGATTTAGAATCTTTTGTTTTGTATTCAGATAGTTTCAACGATGTAGATAGTCAGTTAGTTGAAGCAGAGGACATTCTGAAGATCACAGAAAATTTCAGAGAAGTTTTGATGAAAGAGAGACAAGAACTTGAGACTTCCACTGAACAATCAGCCTTCCAACAGCAGCAGAAAGTGGATGGACAGCAAGCAGAAATAACAGAGCAAACAAAGTTTCAGCACTTGGAAGAAGATGAAAGATGGAATTATTGCAGCTGAAAGATAATTTCATTCCTAAAGGTTTGATACCTTTAGAAGAGCTATTTGATCAAGATGACGTAGCTAGAAAACCAACCTTGCGGCCAACCGATAAGGGAGTTGAAGACGTGAACATTGGATCAGCCGAAAATCCAAAGATGGTGAAGTTGTCCAAAGCATTGCCACCGGAGGTAAAAGAAAAATATGTTAGTTTATTGTCCTCTTTTGCTAATGTTTTTGCTTGGGACTATTCAGATTTGAAGATGTATGATACAAACATAATTCAGCACACCATTCCTATCAAGCCAAATCAAAAGCCCTTCAGGCATAAGTTGAGAAGGATAAATCCGAAGTTGCTACCCTCAATTGAGAAAGAGGTGAATCGATTATACAAGGCTGCTATCATTGTGCCTATAAGATTTTCAGACTGGATTTCCAATTTGGTGCCCGTACGTAAGAAGATAGGTGAGATTCATTTGTGCATTGATTTTAGGAATCTGAACAAGGTTTCTTTGAAAGACAATTATCCATTGCCCAAAATGGATCACATACTTCAGCGAGTAGTTGGAGCATCTCGTATGTCACTACTCGATGGTTATTCTGGGTATAACCAAATTCTGGTCCATGAGGATGATAGAGACAAAACAACGTTCACCACTCCGTGGGGAACTTTCCATTATGCTAAAATGCCTTTCGGTTTGAAGAATGCTGGTGCGACATTTCAGCGCGCAATGGATATGGAATTTGCAAATGAGAAATATGTTTTCCTAGTTGTGTATCTTGATGATTTGACAGTCTTTTCCAATTTTGATGAAGAGCATCTTTACCATTTGAAAATTGTTTTTCAGCGATGTAGAAAGTATGGTGTGTCACTCAATCCGAAGAAGAGTTTGTTTGCCATGGATGAGGGAAAACTTCTTGGTCATATTATCTCAAAAGATGGCATTTGTATTGACCCAGCACGAGTAGAAGCTATTCAGCAAATTGATCTTCCCCGGAATAAGAAGGAGATTCAATCTTTTAATGGTAAGATGAATTTTTTACGCCGTTTTGTGCCTAATCTTGCTGAACATTTAAGGGAGATTACAAACATGCTTAAGAAAGACAGCGTAGTGAAGTGGACCGAGGAGGCAGTGAAGTGTTTCAATTTAGTGAAGTTGGTTCTTTCTTCAGCTCCTATTTTGATCAACCCGGATTACACTCAGGATTTTATTTTGTTTTCATTTGCTTCGGAGCATACAATGGCAGCAGTATTAATGCAGAAAAGAGATGGGCATGAAAAACCAATTTCTTTTTTCAACCATACCATAAGAGACGCAGCCTTGAAATATAACATCATTGAAAAGAAAGATCTTGCTCTTGTGAAAGCATTGAAGTATTTTCACGTATATATTCTGCATTCTCATATTATTGCTTATGTTCCTAACGTTGTTGTTAAGGATGTTTTAGTGCAAACAGATCCAGAAGGGAGACGGGGCAAATGGATTGCTGCCTTGTTGGAGTATGATGTGGAGATAAAGCCTACAAAGCTTATCAAAGGACAAGGTCTCGCTAAGTTAATGGCTGAATCGAATTTGCATGCCTTGGAAATCAATCTCATTGCTGCTATGTCCGAGGAGAATGAGGAAAGTTCATCAGTTCAGGTATCAGAAATCTTTATTCTTTCTCCTTGGTATTCAGATATTGTATATGTGCTTCAAAATTTGTCACCACCGCCCGGCATGGCTAGAAACAAAAGTAGAACTCTGAAATTGAAGGCTGCTAAGTTTTGTGTTCTGAATAATTCACTCTATTGGAAAGATCCTGGTGGTGTTTTGTTGAACTATTTGGTGGAAGAAGAAGCAAAGCAGGTCATGGAGGATTTTCATAAGGGAGATTGCGGGGGTCACCTTTTTTGGAAAACAACGGCCAACAAGATTTTGAGAGCGGGTTATTATTGGCCAACACTTTTTGCTGATGTGTATAAGACTGTCAAAAGATGTCATGAATGTCAAATTTTTGAAGGGAGGCAGAAATTGCAGCCTTTGCCGCTTAAGCCCATTGAGGTAAGTGCTCCTTTTCAGCAGTGGGATTTGGATTTCATTGGTGAGATCCATCTTGCTTCTTCAACTCAGCACAAGTGGATCCTCACAGCGATAGATTATTTCACGAAATGGATTGAGGAAATTCCCACCAGGCAAGCTACGGATTCGGTAATAATTTATTTCCTTGAGAATAACATTTTGTCTCGTTTTGGTTGCCCGAATAATTTAATCACTGATAACGCAATAGCTTTCAAATCAAAAAGGATGATTGAGTTTTGTGACAAGTATCATATCATTTTGGGACACTCAACCGCTTATCATCCGCAAGGTAACGGATTGGCGAAGTCTTCCAACAAATATTTGGTCAACATCATTAAAAAGTTGCTGGAAATAAATAAGAAAAGTTGGCATAAGAAGTTAGTCAATGCACTTTGGGCAGATCGAGTGAGTCAGAAGAAATCCATTGGTATGTCCCCCTTTGAGTGAGTTTATGGAGTTGATACAGTGTTTCCTACCTCTCTCGTAGTTCTAGTGGTAAAACTTCTACAGGAAGCTGGCAGTGAAGATGATCATATGCAAAGAAGAATAAATCAAATGATCCATTTGCAGCAGACGAGAGAAGAAGTTTTTCAAAACACATTCAAGCTGCAGGAGAGAATTAAAAAAATCTATGACAGAAAAGCAAAGGCGGACAAATTTCAATTGGAAGAAGTGGTGCTGAAATGGGATGCAAGAAATGAGGAAAAGGGTAAGCACGGTAAGTTCGATAATCTCTGGAAAGGACCCTTTAAAATTGTTGCATATCGGGGTCAAAATGCTTTTCTTCTGAAGGATATGAACGGGGAAGATTTTCCAGGAGGGCCGGTCAATGGTCGGCTGCTCAAGCGGTATCATTTCTGAGATGTTTTCTGCTGTTTACATTGTCACTGTACATACCATTTATTTAAATTTCATTGCAAGTGTGTGCTGTGATCTTTTCTTCAGTTTGGGGCCCAAAGTGAAGGCTATAATTCTGAAGATTGATTTCAGCTTTGGTTTGAGTTTTTCGAGTCACATTTTTCAGTCATTTCAGTTTCAAAATTGAGTCAGTTTGAGTCAATTTTCAGTCAATAAATGAGTCAAGAGTCTTGTGTTGATTTTTCGAAGTTATGGATTCCATAGCCCAATGGAAGAAGGCACTGCCTAATCTCCCAGAAATATGTAGTTCTTGGCACCTCCCAGGAGCTACCATCCCCATTGGATCCAATGTTAGATTCGGTCTCTTCATCCCTCTGTCAGAGATCAAAATCTCTTGTTGCATTTCATTTTAGGTGTCTCATCCAGTTCAGTCAACTGCATTCCATTAGGAGCATGGATCATCTGACGGAAGGGTCTTGTCACTCATATCCCTCATGTCTTGTACCTGCTGGCCCAGGTCTGTTCATAAACGTTCATCGAAATCATTTACAGTCATTCACAGTCATGTTTGGTCTCTTGGTCAGCAAAGAGTCATTTTAGGGTTTTAAACCTCATTAAGTCTAGGGTTTCGCAAATTTAGTCTTCAGAATGTCTAATAATGTCAGCAAGCACATGAGGGAGGTTCGAAATAAGTTTTCATTGCAAAAATTTCATCGTCATATTGCTTGATCATGATTCTTCTTCAAAACTCTGTTTTGAAGAAAAATCGTCAATTTTGTCTTTTCTAATCAATGCCATGTAATTTTCAAAAGTTTTTTAGTTGTGAAGATCTTCAAGCGCAGCCCTGGTTGCCCTTGCCAAATCCAATGCCAGCTATCCTTGCAAAAAATAGACAAGAATTTCGTCATTCAGCCAAAAAATCAAAGTGGAAACAAAAATAGGGTTATGTGAAAAGTGCCAAAGTCAAACATTAGAAAGTGGGTTTTCTAAATCAAAAATCAAAGTCTAATGGCCATATGAGATATTTTTGGTGTTCAAACA
Organism: Pinus albicaulis; assembly: GCA_034641835.2. NCBI lineage: Eukaryota > Viridiplantae > Streptophyta > Pinopsida > Pinales > Pinaceae > Pinus > Pinus albicaulis. The sequence continues at coordinate 699,781,359 of CM076578.1, forward strand.
ATTCATTTGAACACAAGAGTTATCAAAGAGCAGAGTCAAACTTTGTGGAAGAGTGAAAACAGTGATTGGAAGCCGAGATAGTGGTGAGCTATCTGCGTGGCGCGTTGGGTGGAGGTCGCAGCGCACACAGTGGTCGCGGCGCATAGAGCCGCCCATCACCGTGCTATTTTGAACGTGCGCAGCACATACACTAGGCACGGCGCACAGGGCCGACACACAAAAACTTTGCCAATGTTCCATAAATTCAAATCGACTCAACCTCCTATGCTCCGAGTAAGTTTGTGAGACTGTGAATTTCTATTAGCTTGTGTTTGGTGTTGTTTGAAGGGAAGAATATAAGATTTTGAATGTTGAAAACATAAACCCTATTCTCTTGTTAGAAATTGCTCTCTCAGGGTTTGAAATTTGAGTTTTAAAGTTTGATCTTGGTGCCAAAATACTTCGTCTCCCCCACATTGTTCATTCCTTTCCCATCACTGTCATACTATCATTATAATCCCTCCCCTATTCCCTTATATCCCAAGTCATTTCCCATCACTTTCCCCTTCCCATTTCATGTGTCAAAATTCCCCAAACCCCCAAGTTCCCAAATAGTCAAGTGACTGTTATTACACTTTAAATTCACTTGACAAAACTCCATCATTCTCACTGCCTTATTTCCCACAGTCCCTTCCTACTTGACACATATTTGGCATTGAAACAAAAAAACAACCAAATTCTCATTTCTCATTTTCAACAAGCTAAACATACACCTTGCATGGACATTATGGAGACAGACACTAAAACTTCATATGAACAAGACAGTGATTCTACGACTGAGCTACATGCACCGAGAAGGCCTCGTAAAGGTGGAAAACATGTGAGAGAAGAGCCCACCTCATTGACTCAATTGCAGGCTTGCCCACTTGCCATGGCATGTTTTCGAGAGCAATCATGCTATCAGTACTGTGAGATGATTTCTCGGATTCAGCATCATCAGGAGTTGGCTCGTTTGTTTGTTTTACATTTGCATGATGGTCAGGTAACTCTTGCTGGTGTAAATTTCACCTTGACACTGGAAGTCATTTCTCAAGCAACAGGAATACCGAATGTAGGTGAAGAGTGGAACAAGAGACAGCAGGTGGACAGAGTGCATTATGAACCATACATCAGGCCTAGCTATGTGAGACAGCTCAGCAGGGTATTCCCATTCTGGTTTCTGAAGGAATCCTATGAGCCTTTGATGAGACTCATTATCAGATACTTCAGTTGTGAGGGCCAGTTCTCACGCCTTTATGCCTACCACATCAGGTGATTGATGCATTTCACGAGATTGAGGATGATGAACATACCTTATTTCATGTGCCGCAACATCGATCGAATGACCACTCTTGTGCAGAAGAAGACTCCTGAGCAGCAATACAACAGTATTTATCACTATGCACTCATCAAGATCATTGTTGTACATCAGCTTGGATTGCAGGGCATTGCATGGAAAGATTTCATTTCCCGTGACTTCTTCACAGCCCCTCAGCCTCCTCCGGAGATGGTCCATGATGCAGGTGAGCCTTCACATCAGCCTAAAGGTCACGAGACAGAGTCTATCAATGCGCCAGTGTTTGTTACTTATCAGAGAGGCACGAGAGGATTATTTGCAGCAGCCCGACAAATACTATCTCCACCCGGGGTGGAAGGGGTCTCGTTGCCATCATTAGCAGTACAGGTATAGGACATAGGAAAGAGGCCTATGCAGGATGAGGGCCCTTCAGGAGGCCAGGATACTAATTTCATAATTATTGATGAGGATTTGAGCTCTCCAAGCTCAAAATATAGAGAGATCATTCAGGAGCAGAAGGCTGAGATCGACACATTGACCGACAAATTGCAAAGAGCTCAATGGATCATAAAATATCTGGAGCAGCACAACAAATAGTTGGAGGATCAGCAGACGATCATGGAGTTGCAAAACATCCGTGAGAATCGGCAGGCTGCCCGAAGAAGCCCATCAGAGATGACACCCATTGAGCGGGAGATTGCGGATGATAGAGAGACTTGGCTTGAGAGGGTCAGCATTCATCTTGAGAAGCTGTTGAGAAGGCAAACAAGGAGAAGAACATGCTCAGACACATGAAGAACCATTATTGGGCGAGACATCATGTTTGCAAAGTGAATATCAAGACCTTGAAAGCAAGGTTAAGGAGGGCACTAAAGCGTCGTAAAAGGCACGATAGACTCCAAATCTTGGTTGAAGCTTCTTTGGCCCAGCATAGTGCTTGATGAGGGATATTCAGCCCAAATTTCAAGAAATTTGGGAAAAAATTTGTCAATTTTGAATTTTTGGGCCTAAACACAAATTTTCCTGCCCGACGCGTAGCGCCACTTGGCGCGCGCTTATAATTGGCAGCTCTTCTGGAGGAAAACATTGCATTTTTTGATTTTTCATCAAAATTTATGCATGCCTATGGATTACCTAAGGATTTCATCAAGTTCTGGGTTGCCTAAAGGGTCAAAAACACCCTAAAAATGGCCTTTCTGCCACTTTTTGCACACACAGGAAGCAGTGTTGGGAGATTGAACTTTTGGAGGGGAAACTGGCAACCCCATATAGAAATTCCACTTGGGTTGGAAAGTAGACAGGCAGGGCTTTCCAACGAGCTATCCTGTGCTCAATTTGGACTTCGAGAAGGGCCTCAAAATCAGCTCCAAACTTGTGCTACGCATAGAGATTCCAGGCGCGGCGCATAGAGGAATTTGGCTTGTTTTTCACTCAACAGCTCAGAATTTCACCTATTTTTGGCCAGTTTGACTTTTTCATGTAACTCTTGATGTACCTTGATGTAATTTCATGACCATGATGTAATTTTGGCACATTTTTACTCATTCTAGTAGATTCATTCACCAAAAGGTGAAATGTAAGTGAATGAATCATTTTCCTAGCATATAGAGGCAAGTTGTTTCATTGCCTATTTTCTAGTTCCTAGTTTAGATATGGTTGAAACAGCTCCTAGAATGATGAGCTCAACCCCTAGAGGCATGGGGAGGAGTTAGGCTTGTCTATATGATGTATTTTCTCAGTCATTTTCAGGGTTGGACACTTGGGATTGCTTGGCACTTCATTGTACATTTCACCTCTGCAATTTTGGCAAAGGAATAGACCAGGGTTTGCAGCACTCTTTGGGATCCATGTGGCTCTGTGTTTTGATGGTGTTTTTCTCTATTTAATTGTAAGTTCACTTATGTTTGTGTGCACCATTTTCCTTCTCCTTTCTTCTTAAATTAAACAAATGAGTGTTAAAGGTGGAATTCATTAGCTTGCTCTGCTCTGCCTTCAGTTTTGTTTAATTTTCCATGTTTTCATCTATTTGAGGAGGACTCTTGAGACCTTCTTGCCCTCTTCGGCATCCTCACCGGTCTAAACCATCCATTCATTCAATCTAAAGCATCAAAACAATTTCCATCCTTGCCCCAATCAAAACTCTGCAAAAACTAGGCCTAATCCCCGCACCCAAAACTTCCTTTCCCTTTGATCCAACAAAAACCCCCAAAATAAAAATCAAACTCCTTTACTTATATACCTAGCCTAAAATTAGCCTTTATTTCAAGTCATCTCAAGCCCTATTGATTATTTTTGCTGAGGTTGACCCGGAGAGAGCCCTCTCCTGTTCTGGTAGGACTAGCTACGAGACTGAGCGTGGTTTGATGTTACCCTGAACTCTGCCTTCTTTCAACCTGAGGTAGATTTAGGCAATAACAGCACTAAAGAAATTGCTACCTTACCTAATGGGAAGACACTTAAAGGTAAAAATTTATCATGATAGTCTTAAACACTTTTTGGAACAAATATTATCTTCAGAAGAGCAGCAAAAATGGGTCACAAAGATGCTAGGTTATGACTTTGAAATCATCTACAAAAAAGAGAAGTTAAATGTTGTTGCAGATGCACTCTCAAGAAAGGATGAAGAGGTGGAAGCATTGCTTTGTGCCATTTATATTATACAACTAGATTGGATAACCGAAGCAAGGGATGAATGGAAGAAGGACGAAGAAGTGTGGACACTCATTCAAAATTTGCAGCAAGATCCTAGTACATCTGATACATTTAGTTGGAAAAATGATTCCTTATGGTACAAGTATTGCTTATATATTTGTAAGAATTCCCAACTAAAACAAAAGATTCTTTTGGAATTGCACACTTCTCCTTTAGGAGGACACTCAAGATTTTTAGAAACTTACCACGGGGTGAAGAAAGATTTTTTTTGGGATGGCCTTAAATCTGATATTCAAAATTTTGTGGCGGAATGTTTGGTTTTCCAGCAAAATAAAGTTGAGACAATTAAAACCCCGCATATTCTACAGCCTTTATCCATTCCAAGTCAACGTTGGGACGATATTTCAATGGATTTTATTACAGGTTTACCTAAGTCCGAAGGAAAGAGTGTCATCATAGTGGTAGTTGATAGACTTACCAAGTATGCACACTTTTGTGCATTATCTCATCCATTTAAAGCAAGTACAGTTGCTACTGTATTTATGGAAACAATTCAAAATCTACATGGAAACCCAAAGATTATTGTAAGCGACAGAGATCCCATTTTTACTGGAAATTTTTGGACGGAATTATTTTCTTGTTTGGGTACTCAACTAGCTCATATCTCATCTTATCATCCTCAATATGATGGTCAAACTGAGATAGTGAACAAATGTTTGGAAGGATATCTTCGGTGTTTTGTATCTGATAGACAAACACAATGGATTGAGTGGATACCTCTAGCTGAATGGTGGTATAACTCTTCCTTCCATACTGTAGCAAAAATGACCCCATTTATGGCACTTTATGGATATCATCCACCTTCCATCACATCATTTTTAAGAGAAAATTCTAAGGTTAAAGCAGTGTATGATCACATTGAGCATCAACAACAATCTCTCCAAATCTTAAAGAATAACCTAAATTTGGCACAAAATCGAATGAAATGACGGGCAGATCAACATCACAGTGAGAGAAGTTTTGATGTAGGAGACTGGATATTTTTACGGCTACAACCATACAAACAAATGTCCCTCAAGCAAGCTAAGAAGGATAATAAATTATCGCCAAAGTACTATGGTCCTTACAAGGTGTTGCAAAATATTGGTACTATGGCATACAAATTGGAGCTTCCTACTTCTTCGTGAGTGCATCCAGTTTTCCATGTTTCATGCTTAAATAAGGTTATAGGTGGCAAACTTCCAATTCAAATAACATTGCTAGAACTTGATGAGGAAGGAAAAATCATATTGGAACTTGAAGCAGTCACAGAAACAAGAACTCGACAGATCGATCAATTTCAAAGTATATAATCAAGTGGAAGAACTTACCCATTGAAGATTCTACATGAGAGGATTAGAATTGTATACATTGAGGACAACACTTTTTTGAAGGAGAGGGGCATGTTAGGTCGCTAGATTACTAGTGTAGCCCCTTATTGTTGTTAGTGTAACCCCCTTATTGTTATTGTTGTACCCCTGTAACCCTAATATTGTTATTATTGTGCCCTTACATTATTATTTTTAGGTTGGCTAGGATTATATTGTGAGCCCATGGACTCCTATATATAGAAGGAGGTTTTGTCATTTGTATCATCCAATAATTTTTCATTTATGTAATGTAAAGGGGGTTGTCCCCTCGAAGTGGTTGAATTATAAGGTGTTGATCTCTCTTTTCTTATATTTTTGGAGTTGGTTTCATAACACTACGACAAAGAATTTGTGGGACAAGCTAGGGACTTTGTACCAATCTAAGTCTCTGCTGAATAAATTGTTCCTGTGGAAAAAGTTGTATACATAGTTGTAGACCCAATGAGGTCAAAATTAGATATAGTGAAATCCAAAGGTTTGTGGGAAGGTTTCTAATCTATAAAGAGGAGGATATCATAACCTATATATGCAAATAAAAATAAGTCTAAACCCTCAAAATCAAGAACTGATGCATATTCACTTTGTATGAATTGGTCACTAGATAAAACTAAGAGAGTAAGAAAGCATTTACACAAACAAAATGGAAGCCCAAAGAGAATTTGGAGCTTGAAATAATACCTATATGTAATGCTAAGGAATGAATGTTGGCAAGGAAGGTAACGCAAAGAAGAAGAATGACTATAAGATCAAAAATAATTGTGGTTATGCAGAATTGACAGGAGCGGAGATGGGAGCGGAGATGGGAGCAGAGATGGCAGGAGACAGAAAGATAGATAATGAATGTTAGAAGCCTTATACATAGTATTAATAGGTTGAATATATTATTGTTGTAGGATTGGTTGTTATACTTGGTATATGATTACATTATCAACATTTAATTTTTGACATATTCATAATTGCTATACATTGGAAATATTGATTGGGTTGGGTGATTGGATATCATTACAAAATAATAGTATGCCACTGGTATGTTAAAAAAAAAATTATTACACATGTTGGGTTACATGGTAATTCATATGGTGCATTACATTGAAATTAGGGCTTTCTACCCTAATCTAATCTAGTATGTGACTATTGAGTCTACAAAAGAGGGATTTTTCATCCATCCATATGCAACAATATACAATACGATTGATGTGTAATGATATCCTGTAAACAATATATATCATTGCATAACGCTATGCTGCAAACAATGATAGGAAACACTATTCAAACTTTGATGAAAATGTTGCAAACAAATTATGGAACATTACTCAGACTACCATGAAAATGTCACAAACCAATTATGATTATTGGCATATTTTAGCTTTGAATATATTATTGTTTTGACTATATGGCCTGAGTGTGAATCAGTTGGAGAATATTAATTCATTATTATATTATGAAGTGTTACTTCATATATATTATGGAAAGCTTTAATTCATAGATATTATGTAGAGCATTAATTCATTTCATATTAATATATAATGCAAAGCGTTAATGAATTCATTAGAAAGCCAAACCATGGATATGGTTTATATGCGCAGTGGAGATATGGTTTCATGATATCATAGATATGCTTGGTAGTTTTTTAATACTATGCATATATATGATTTCATGATAGCACAAATATGGTTCATAGTGGTGACAATTGTGGGAGATAACCCTCTCCGTAAATATGGTTCATTTGGATAGCATTCAATAATATTGTTTACACATATTATTTGCATTGACAGTGTATTATCATCTTGGTATTGTCTTGGGAAATGTATTATCTTGACAGTGTAGAAACGATATATATTTGGAGCAGTGTTATAAAGCGTTATAATATATATTATATGCATTAATATGTTGGCAGTGTAAAAATTTAAATTGAAATCGGTTAAATATAAAAACATTGACTGACAGTGGATGTTGGATAAGTTAAGGAAGTGGATTGGGTCATGGACCCATCGATTGTTATCGCTTGGGGGGCGGTACATCCTGGTACAGTCCATACTGCAGCAGATTGGTACATACTAGGCAATGATATACCGTATACATGCTGACATCATTCATAAATATAACTTTATTCTGAAAAAAATTCATTTGGGTGGGTATCAAGATGGTGGGGAAATACCACTTTGCAAAACTAGAAAGCATTGTTGTTCCAAAGGGGTATGGAGGCTGGGCATCCTGGACATGGGTACATTTGGGTCGGCACTAGTTTTAAAATCTATGTGGAGGGAAATACATATCAGGGGTATGTGGCGGGATATCATTTGCATGAAGTATGTGGGGGTAAGTACATATTGTACTGGTACAGGAGAGCACAATTGGTTTAACATATGGATGATACATTTGGAGGAGTTTACATTCTGTAAAAGGAATATATTTTCAAAACCTAGTATGGAGATTTGGAAAAGGGACTCATGCTATCATCGGGCCGATAGAATTAAGGAAGTGGCAGGGCCACAACATCTATCAAAAATTTAGTGGACTCCCTACACTCTCGGGGTTGTATTTATCTCTATCACGTTATTGGGACATGGCAAGGTACCACACTAATTTGGAAGGATGCATAGGAAATGCATATACCTGTGCACTTGCAATATGAATGGAATCAGTACATTATGACACTCTAAATGGCAGGTTTATGTGCTCAGAATTGGTACATTGGGCACGAAAGGAAATGTGGTTGCTGAAATATACAGGGACATCATTAAAAACTCGGGGACATCATTAAAAACTCCCAAGGACTGCAAATATGTTGGTATAAATAGTTATGGAAACTAAACATTCCACATAAGATAATATTATTTAACTGGCTAGTGTGGCGCAATAGAAACCTCACACAGGAAAACTTAAAGAAAAAAGGTATGCAAGGACCAGGTCAATGTGCACTATGTTGTAATGACATTGATAATAATTTACATCTATTTATTGCATGTCCTATTACTTATCTATCAACATACACTACTGCCATATAGGGATTTCAATCACCTACAGGAATACTACATATGGTGGATGTCGAGGGAGGAAAGACTAAAAACACTTCCATTTTATACCATATGGGAGATATGGAAAGCTCGAAATGCTATAATGTTTGAGGGAATATGCATAAACACTGATCACATCATTTCAAATGTCATCACATAGTTGGAAGGGACTATTAGGGTGCAAATAACACCTTTAACCCGTGCCCATAGATATATTGAGCGTCGACCATTATTCCAGACGGGAGATTTTGATGGGGCAGAACAGAATATATTTGTGGATGTGGGGTTTGGCTAAGGCTAAATTGCAATACCCAATATAAAATTCATTAGAACAAAGGGTCGAGTACAAACACAAGGGCGGAGGTACTAGCTTTATGGATTCTTTTGTGGTTTTCTCAACAATTGACTTCAGATACTATATATGTTTATGGATATTTGCAGGTCATAATACAATATATAAACATGGGGATGAATTTCTCTCCCCCGCTTCTGATGGCTTGGATGGAGCGCATATACTCACTCAAGGACACTTGTAGGACCATTAAAATTTCACACATATATCGTGAACATAATGGAGTTGCGGACACATTGTCAAAGAGGGGATTAAATGACACAATTAAGCACATGTACTATGACCTACAGTTTGTTGGGCAAGAAAGGGTCGAAGGCTTCGTTAAATTGCCTTGATGTGGTTTTATTTTTATGCAGGGTGATACACTAATATACTAAGGAAATTGGGTGCCCTATTTTGGACATAATTTCTTACTATGTGCTGGTGATAAGCATGACCATCTATGTCATATTTTAAGTTTCCAATTTTGGTATGTATCTTCATTTTTGGGACAATATTGGGGGACTATGCAACACTGTGGAAACTTTGGTACAATGCGAGGATCTTATAATTGACCACAATGTGGGATATCTAATACATGATGTATGATCTCAAATACAATTTTCTGATATATGTACAGGTACATAATATACACTAGTTTTCTGTCATAAATAAATAAATAAATAAAAATAAAAATAAAAACTAATGCGTTGGCCGATTGGTGTTATTGTTGGAGATAAATTTCTTAGTTATTCCTCCACCATGGTCTATGCATGAGCGTCCGGCTAAATATTTTACCCTATCTCATGGAATTTCATAGCATTTAACACATTTGGAGAAACATTATGCATTTCGAAAAATGTTAAACTTACAACAACACACTTTGGAGCAAAATTAAATGTTAAAAAGCCAGTAGTGTTTACAATATTATTTGGACAACGTTGAAAGATATATTATGGAGTGTTTATTTGGAACAACGTTTTATTTCCAACCTCATTGTTATTAGAATTTAATACATCTTCCAAGATAAACAATGTTAATTGCCTTGGAGCACTGTTTATATTGGCACCATTTTTTTATAATTATTCATGTTGCTTTGGTTTATAAACACTGTTAATACCCAAGGTTCATGGAAATTTTGGAGACCGCTAAGTGTTAATATTATAATGGTTTTAGTGTCAATATCTTATCTTCATTTGCAGAAATTTTCATTACCATACAACGATATTCGATACAATGCAACATTTTTTTATACTATTAGCGTTGGTAAATGGAGAAAAAAAAAATCCAATGGAGTAGTGATGTTGGTAAATGGAGCAGTGATAAATTGATAATACAATGCATAGTGATAATTTCAAGCATTAATTCAATGGAGCAGTGATAATACAAATTTAATGGTATAATTTCAAGCGTTGGTATCAATGGAATATGGAGCAATGTGATAATTTCAAGCTTCTAGCCTTAATATACTTTGAAGAAATCCGATAATTTCAAGACTTCAACCTTCAAAGCATTCATTTGCCTCCTTAATGATATCTATTGTTGCCTCCTTTATAAATTATGGTTTTGTGCCCTAACATGCTTTCAAGTCATGGAATTGGTACCTTGGGTAGCGTATTGGTTATATACAGTGTTGGAACGTGGTTAGTCTCCTTTGGAGCAGTGTTATTATAATATGGAACATTGTTCTTTATAATAAAAAAACTTGGAGCATTGTTATTATAATATGGAGCAGATCTCTTTATAATCACAAAACATGTAGCAGTGTTCTTTATAATAACAAAACAGGAGTTATGTTATTATACATGAAACTACATTCTTCATTAATACGGAGTAGCGTTATTATACATGGAGAAATGTTCAATATTGCATTCTTTATATTTTTTTTTGTAAATCAAAGTTCTATTCATTCAGCAAAAAAGGAGTACATCAGTTTCAAAATGTAGGTAGTCTCACTCCTACCAGGTTTATTGACTCTTACGATCAGCATATGGCAAAGAAACAAAAGAACAGCTAGAGACACAGTCCACAACTTATGAGACCAAAAGCACCAAATAAAACACCTATAACCATGATCAAACACCTGAAGTAATTGAGGCAGGATTGTCTGGAGCAGTCCTTAGAGGAGGGGGATGGCAGAAGGAACATTGGACATGCTCCTCAAAGTGCACCATCCATGACTCTAGCTTCTCCACCCTCTTTGATAGAAAATTCTAGCCACGCCATACCACCATGACCTGTTCTCAAACATGACACTAGAAGTAATGCATCTTGTTTATTATGGAAATGAGCATTGCATGCTCTTTCTATCGCACCCTCTCTGAGGTTTCTAGACGATCCAGTATAAATTGAAACAAATCCTGACAGGTATCCAAACAACAGTGATGTTCCGCCATGCCTCTACACCCAAGCCATCTCGCTGCCCCTCAGCTACTAGTTCCCCTTCGTCACAACCCCCCACCTCGCTTTGGAGTCTGCGGGTTTCTCCCTCCACGTCTGAAAAAAGTACCTCCACGACCATCGTGACCAACTAGCAAACCACCACGACCCCCAAAAGTTTCCCGACTCGCTTTGCTGGTGTGACTTCCCCCACTAGAGTTTGGAGACGCGTTTGCTGCCATTTCCACCTACAAATGAGAGCCTTGCCCTCCCAGAATAACTAAAATTCCTTTGGTCGGAGGGGGGGGGGGGGGAATGAGCGTTGTGTGGCTCCGGACGTATTACAACAAGACTACCTTCTCCAATAAAAGATGGAACAAGCAAACATATAGTATCCCACAGTTGAATTATGACTCTAAGGAGCCCCCGCCCCCTCCCCCAACCCCACTGGAAGAGCGATGCCTAGTCTGAATAGGGTAGCTACCAAACGCCAAGAACCCAGACCAATGGTAAGACTACTAGCCATCAATTTGCAAACCCCAACCCCCCGCAGTTATAACACTATCTAGACGCCCTGAGAGCTAAACCCCCCCCCCCCCCCTCCTCCCCCCACCACCACCACCACCACAAGAGACCTGTATGAATACGAAACCCCAAGGGAGAGCTGCTCAGATGAGAAAATCGACGACCCTAAAGATGCAAAAGAGAGCCAAGAGCTTGAATACCCCACCACCCACTACTAAGCTCACGGGTCGCCTCGATTGCAGTGAGTCGAACCCTCAAACTTCTCAGAGAAGCCAACAGCCACCTGCAATAAAATAAAGCAGCCAATTCAATATATCCTAATAAGGCACCCATGGAATAAATGCCACTAGTCCCATTCAAGATGCCAAACACATGAGTGCACTCTATTATCCGAGCGCCATTCTCGACCATCAACCCGCCATAATAACCATAATGTTTTCCAAAGCATAGGTTTTACACCTTCCATATACCCACGTCACTCATTCATTCCCTATCCCATTAGGTGTGATGGAGAATTTACATGCTCAACATTAATACTTCATGTACGAAGATCACCGTGGGAGGACGGGGATGTCAGCCCCTGGGTGTCTGGCATCATCGTCCACACATGGGATTGATTACCTTGTTTCTCACCCCCATCGGGGAATATTGCATGCTTTATGTTATTGAAGAGTGTTTAGTATATTGGAGAGCTTTCAATATTGCATTATTTATATTATTTGCAATAATACATATTGTTCAATACATTGCGTGGAGTGGTCCAACCTACAGAATCCAAACCAACGTCAATACATTGCCATGGAAGTGCATTTAATGTCAACATTTATATTGTGTTTACATTGTGTTTATATATGATGAGATGTTGGTATGGTGTAACGTTGTTATAAATATGGTGTGATTGCAATTATGTGCCAAGGCAAATTCTAATAGTAGTGTACATTCATTTCCAGCGTTCATTTGATGGTGGTATTATATGTTGATTAAATTCTAATGCGTTGGTATAAATGAAATGGAGCTGCGGTATTATATTATGGTAGATATATATGCGGTGGATATATTGATATATGTGTGGATAATGTATTGTTAATGTTATACATATTATTCTGGAAACATTATAAATGTTTATTAATTGCCTTATGGTATTATATTGGTGTTGGTGTTCATACTTTGGTTAGAGCGGCATTAATATTTTTGGAGCAACGTATTGTGTCAAGGCCGAAATCCATAAATGGATGCACTGAGGTAATATATTTTTGTGTTAGGTGTTGGAAATTATTCATGCAATTTGATTGATTCAAACAATTGTAATTCCAGGATCAAAGGTTTTTTGGATTCTGTTGGCCATTCTGGGAGTTATAATTCATGCCTATATATTTCATGTTCTCTAAATACATTGTGGCATCATTCAAAATGTGTTTTGGTTATTAAAATACCAGCATAGTACGACGCATTTAGATGGAATTTGATGCAGAAAAAAAAAGACAATGAATGGTAAAAAAAAATTATGCTTTAATTGTTGGTGCCTTTTGTGAATTAGGGTTTTGTGCCCTAATTTCACACTATTTTCCCAAAAAACAGAGTGGTTACTATATGTTTTTTTAATGTACTATAGACATCCAAAGTGTTTGTCTCACCTTTTATTCCCTTATATTAAACACTTATTTGTATGCTCTATTAATGAGCAATTAACTTCAGCCTAATGGAATTATTGGTGATACACTCAATTATTTACTTGAATCAATTATTGTACATTCATCTCAATTCCTTTATGAATTGTTGATTTACCCAAAATATCCAAGGAGGTGTCAAATTATTTGAATAAAACTATGTCTTTATATTCAATGCTTTCCTAGATTTTGTTGGTCGAAAGATGTTATATAGTGTTGCTAAATTTTAGAAGGAGAAAGTGGATTTTATTGTTTCTTTATCTAGGAATGGAATTTTGGCTCTTAATGGAACATTGTATGTAGCTCTTAAAGAAAACCCACCAAAGAAATGCTTCCCTATAAGTGTTATGCAACCAGATAAAAAAACAGAAGAAAAGATAGATAAACTAGAAAATTAGCCTCTTCGAGGGGGAAACCTCATTTACATCATATAAATGAATAATTATTGATTGATACAAATGACAAGAGCTCCTTGGTATATATAGGAATCTAAGGGGTCACAATATAATCAAATCCTACATAACAATAATAATGTAAGGGCACAACAATAAAAATAATTGGCTTCTATGTGTCACAACAATAACAATATGGGGGCTACATGGGAACAATAATAACAATAAGGTGAGCTACACAAAAAATAGCAATAAGGGGGCTACACTAGCATTATAGGGACCTAATGTTTCCCTCTCCTTCAAAAAAGTGCTTTCCTCAATGCTTGAGTAGTTATGGATGCTTCTGTATGAAATTCTCATCCTCTCATGTGGAATCTTCAGTGGGTAAGTTCTTCCACTTAATGAGATACTATGAAATTGATCGATTTCGTAGCTATTGGGTTCTTGTTTTCGTGATTGCTTTAGGCTCCAATATGATTTTTCGTTCCTCATCAAGTTCTGGTAATATTATTTGAACTGGAAGCTTGTCACCAATAACCTTCTTTAAGCATGAAACATGGAAAACTAGGTGTACTTGGGAAGATACACGCAGCTCCAATTTGTATGCCATTGTACCAATCTTTTGCAACACCTTGTAAGGACCATAGTACTTGGGTGATAATTTATTATCCTTCTTAGCTTGATTTAGGGACATTTTTTTGTATGTTTGTGGCCGTAAAAATACCAGGTTGCCTACGTCAAAACTTCTTTCGCTGCGATGTTAATCTACCTATTGTTTCATTTGATTCTGCTCCAGAATTAGGTTATATTTTAAGAGTTAGAGGACTTGTTGTTTATGCTCGATGTGATATTCCACTACTTGAACCTTAGAGTTTTCTCTTAAATATAATGTGATGGATGGTGGATGATATCCATAAAGTGCCATAAATGGGGTCATTTTTTCTGCAGTATGGAAGGAAGTGTTACGCCACCATTTAGCCAGAGGTAACCACTTGAACCATTGTGTTTGTTTATCAAATACAAATCAACGAAGTTATCCTTCCAAACATATGTTCACTTTCTCATTATTCTCGTCAGATTGAGCATGATAAGATGAGTTATGAGCTAATTGACTACCAAGACAATAAATAATTTCGTCCAAAAATTTCCAATGAAAATGGGATCTTTGTCACTTATAGTCTTTGGGTTTCCATGTAGCTTTTGAATTGTTTCCATAACTGCAGTAGTAATTGTATTGGCTTTAAAAGGATGAGATAATGCACAAAAGTGTGCATACTTCCTAATTCTACCAACTACCACCATGATGACACTCTTTCCTTCAAACTTAGGTAAACCTATGACAATATTCATTGAGACCTCCTCCCAACACTAACTTGGAATGGCTAAAGGTTGTAACATACCTAGGGTCTTAATTGTATTAAATTTATTTTGATCGAAAACCAAACATTCTGCCACAAACTTCTAAATTTCAGATTTAAGGCCATCCCAAGAAAATTCCTCCTTGACCCTATGGTAAGTTTTCTAAAATCACAAGTGCCCTCCTAAAGGAGAGGTGTGCAATTCCAAAAGAATCTTTTGTTTGAGTTGGGAATTCTCACATAGATATAATCGATCTTTGTACCATGAGTAATTTTTATAGATAAATGTATCATATGTACTAGGATCTTGTTGCAAATTTCGAATGAGTGTCCACACCTCTTCAATTGTTCCATTTCTCCCTTACTTTAGTTATCCAGTCGGGTTGGATAATATAAATGTCATAGATCAATGCTTCTACATCCTCATCCCTTCTTGAGAGTGCATTTGCAACAACAATTTGCTTCCATTTTTTGTAGATGAGTTCAAACTCATAACCCAACATCTTAGTGACCCATTTTTGTTGCTCTTCTAAAGATAATCTTTGTTCCAAAATGTATTTAATACTATCATGATTTGTTTTTACCTTGATGTGTCTTCCCATTAGGTAAGGGCATCATTTCTTTTCAAGGCATGTAGTATTTCCAACTTCCTTCTCATAGATAGGTTTGTGTAAATACTTTCCCTTGATTGGAAGACTTTCAAAATAATGGGTCTTCCTTCTTGCATTAAAATACACCAATTCCATTTCCTAAGGAATCACATTCCACTATAAAGGTTTTATTGAAGTTTGAAGTATCTAAAATCATAGCTTGGCACATTGCCTCTTTAAGATGTTCAAAGGACTTAATTACTTCTGGAGTCCCAAAAAATGCATCTTCCTTCAGTAATGTTGTAACTTAGAGGTGCTATTATTTTCCCATCATTCTTAACAAACTTGCGTAATACCCTATCAACCTGAGAAATCCTCAAAGATGCTTTAGGTTTGTGGGGTTTTTCCATTCCTTGATGTATTTAATTTTGTTAATATCTACCTTAACACCCTCATGAGATACAATATGACCTAAATTTTCCACCTCCTGTGCCCCAAAGAAACATTTTGAGGTTTTTGCATACAATTGTTTCTCCTCCAATAGTTTGAGAACTTTATCAACATGTTGAACATGATCCTTCCAAGAATATTTGTAGATTAGTATATCATCAAAAAATACTAACACAAATTTTCTAAGGAAGGGTTTTAAAATGGAATTCATCAACCTTGAAATGTGTGAGCTGAATTAGTAAGGCACAAGGCAAGACCAAAAATTCATAATGGCCTTCATGAGTTTTGAATGTTGATGTTAGAATGTCTTCAGTCTTCATTCTAATTCGATGATATCCTTAATGAAGATCAAGCTTGGTGAATTAAATTTCTCCATGTAATTCATCAATGACAGGAATGAGAAATTCATATTTAATAGTGAGCTTGTTGAGATCCCTATAATATAGACACATACGCCATGATCCATCCTTCTTATGTACCAATACTACTAGAGCAAGAAATAACTTTGGCTAGGTTGAATTATACCTGCCTCTACCATTTCTGCAACCATATGTTCAATTTCACTCTTTTTGGCATAGGGATATTTGCGAGCTCTGAGGTTTGGAGGAACGGTTCTTGGAATTAATTTAACATCATGATCATGATCATGATTAGGTGGGAGGCATTTGGGAGTCTCAAATACCATGGAATGATTTTCCAAGATTATTTAGAGATCTAGAGAAACAGATGATTCAATGTTTGAACATCTAGTGAGCATAATCATGCAATTATGCCTCGTTGTTCTTTATTCAAAAGATGTGTCATGCCATTAGAGATGATTATCTTCCCTGGTTTCCATGTGATAACCCTTAATTAAATTTCCTTTCCTTCCCAAAAAAAATTCAAGAAAAGTTCTTGAAAAATAAAATTTATCATCCCCAAAGATCGTACACATTGAACTCCTAATACAACATCAACACCACCCATTAGAATGGAAAGCTTTGGACTATTCAATACATATTCCCACATGGTTAGATTGATATTATGGACTTCCCTGATAAATTTATAGTTCCTCCACTTGCAATCATCACTTGATACTCTAGCGTTGGATATAAAAAGCAATTCAATTCCTTGGTTATCTTATAATGAATAAAATTATGGGTACTACTAGAATCGATCAACATTATTACCATTTTTTTCTTGATGTATCCTTCTATCTTGAGATTTTTAGGAGTGGTAATTCCTACCAATTCATTACAGGATATGGTCAGATTCATTCTTATTTCTAAGGGCTTGGTTCCTAGCGTTTATCTTATTATTTTGATGTTTCTTATTTTTCCTCCTCTTCACAATATGTGTAAAATAATTTCTTCTTGGCACACTTATGACCCTTAGTGTATTTGTTATCACAATTGTAACAAATCCATTTTGCTCTTTTTTCCTCCATTTTTTGTGGTTTCAATCTTGTAGGTTGTGGGAGGTTAGGAGCAGCAACAGTTCCATCTTTATAGTTGTGAGTGGTAGACTTCCTTGTTTCCATAATTTTCTTTTCAACTTTTCTTTCCACCTTGAATTCCTTCTTCAATGAATTATGTCACCAAAGGTGAACCTCATGTTGTATGTTATCCTTTAAAGTCCCTAAGAATACATCAATCTTATGCTCCTCTGGAATATCATTTACCTTGATATTCAATCTTTGGAAGTCCTCAATGTGCTCCGCCATTGAACCCTTTTGTTTGAGATTTATCAATTGGATAAAGAAGGTATTTCTCTTTGTATCCTCCTAATGTGCTACCAATTCTTCCATAAGAATTGTCCAAGTGAAAATTGATTTATGAGAACAAAGCCATTGATACCACACAAACTAATTTTGTTCTAAATATTGTTGGAAAATATAACTAGGTTCGGTCTTCATTTAATGTACTTGAGTCATCTTGTAATGTAATTGTCAAAATAATAAAGAAAATAATAATTATTATTATTATTGTGACTTATTAAAACATGGGTTTCATGCTTGGGTCACCATGTTTTAGGTTAAAGTCCCCTTTGAGAACTTCTAGGATTTATTATAAGTCAATAGAGTCATTGTACTTTTAAAGAGACCCTTCGTGGGCTTTTGAATCATGTACAAAGGTTTAGTATTGAGTTACTCCACACCAAGTCGGCCTAGAATAGATCAAGTCAGCCTAAGGACCTTAATTCAACCTCACATGGAGCCTATAAATACAAGCAAATCAAATTCATTTGGTGCACACTCTCTCACAAGAATTTTGATATTCCTTGTAGCTGGAAGAAGTACGAATTATGTTGCCGGAAAGCCGAAAGAAGTGTGAGTTTGGGGAAGTCTAAGAAGAAGAAGAAAATCGAAATTTTGGTGCTTCTCTCTCTCTATTTCATGCTACAGATTGGGAGATTGAAGTCTTCCAAGTTTTACTGCTGCCAGAAGTTGTATGTTACCGAAAGTTGCTTCCTAGTCAAAGTTGCTAGAAAAGGGGTCGAAATTATGGAGGTTGACTTGGTGTGGAGGGAAGGTATGTTCTTTGTCTAGGGTGAAGAGTCTCAAAGAATATTATTGAAAGGAATAATTTCTTGACTGGGTTTTCCCCTCAAGGGGGGTTTTTCCCTAGCATAGTGCCTACATCTGGTGTCTATTGTTTTATGTGTTGTTGCATTGGTAATTTCTTGATGAAATAAGAGAAAGAAGATATAAAGAATCATAATAACAAGAAACATCACAAATAATTATTAAGAATAAGAAAATACTTCTGCCTTTCTGCTTTTCTAACATGGTATCAGAGATTTGGCGAAAGAAGGAAGAAAAAGGCAGTCTTCAGCACTTAATCAATGAACCATTAAAAGGATCATCTCAGGGAAGGAATCTACTACACTCTAGGAAGATGTCTAACACAATCAAGGGAGAAAACATACTTGAAGGACCCTCAAACTACAAGTCCTGGAAGAAGAGAATTGACCTCATCCTTGAAAAGAATAAGGTATTGGACTTGGTCAAAGGAAAAGTAAAGAAGCCTACAGAGGATTT
Organism: Pinus albicaulis; assembly: GCA_034641835.2. Taxonomy (NCBI): domain Eukaryota; kingdom Viridiplantae; phylum Streptophyta; class Pinopsida; order Pinales; family Pinaceae; genus Pinus; species Pinus albicaulis. The sequence goes on from CM076578.1 coordinate 699,800,463, forward strand.
CAGTGATGGTGAAAAAGTGAAATTCATGGAACTAGAATTGGTTCCCATGACTCTAATGGTAAAAGTAATAAAGAACAACCTTATCCCATTCATAGCCAACATCGACCATGCTCAGTAAATGTATGAAGCCTTGTCGAATTTATTCATTATTAATAACAATGGTCAAGTAGAAAGTTTGAAGAATGATCTAAGGACTAAAAAGATGACTAAAGAAGACACGGTGGCCTCCTTCTTTGTGAAGATAGCAAGGAACAGGATGATCTTTTGGCCATTGATGAAATTATTCTAGACAAAGAACTCGTGATCACTTCTCTATTAGGATTACCACCTACTTGGGGTGCTTTTGTTGCAGGACTTAACAGTTGGAAGGAATCTCCCACTTTTGAAGAACTATAGACTACCAACAGCCAGGAATAATTAAGGATCTCATTAGCTTCCAATTCTAAAGGAGTGTCAAATGCCTACATTGCTCAACATAAAGGAAAGGAATCGAAAGGACCTAGGAAGAAAGTTGACATGTCTAAATTAGAATGCTATCAATGTCATAAGAAAGGTCATTATAGGAGTGATTGTCCCGACAATCTGAGAAACAAGAAGAGAGAAAGAGATCAAGCCATCATTGTTGAAGGAGACCCAAAGAAATTCAAGCTCGAAGAATTTGACATTAGGGACTTACACTACTATTTCCTTTGCTTGTAGCTCTAGATATATTATTTTATATTTTTGATGTTTTAGAGTTTATAAGTTTTTAACATATTTTTGGAAAAGAAATTTTTTTATTTTTATAAGTTTATAGGTATCCCTCAAAGCTTTGAAGGAAGCCATCAACAACTCCCAAAGATAAGTGTCTCATTTCATTTCAATTTTTGGTTTCATGTACTTATTTAAGTTTTGATTATATTAATATTAATCACCTTTCTCCCTCTATTTTCTTGATTAGGAAAACATCTGCTATATTCTCAAGAAGTATGAAGGAGGACCTCCTAAGACAAGGTTTGTCAAGAAACAAAGGCATGATTTAAAATATTAACTTTTTTTTTATAAATGTTCATTCATTTGACAATCTATTACTAGAATTGTTGTGTCTAGCTATAGTGAATCATATTGGTTCTTATTTTGGGTGATTCATCACTTGATAAATATACCCTGCTCCTATCCTTAACTTATTATATAGAACCTTAGATGGGTTCTCTAGGAAAACCCTAACCTGGGTATGTTGACAATGTGTGAAATCCTAGCCTGCCGCTAGGGTTATTGTGAAAATTTGAAGTTTTTATTGATGATTTCTTGTTTATGATTTTGGTATGATCAGGAAAACCTATCTTGTTAGGGTTGAATGAAAGGTCTAAATTCCTGGACCTTTGAAATATTAGTAATTTTTGGGTTTGCTATGTTCCTAGATTAAAACTCCAACTCATTATGGTTTGGTGGAATGTGTAGGCAAGACCCTTATAATGTCATAGAAATTATTTCCTTGGTATGTGTGTGTTTGTATTATCAAACCCTACTCAAATAAAATTTACTGATACGTTGTGAATTTGGGTTTGACTATGAAATAAAATACCTTTGCTTGATGATGAAACCTGTTATCACTCATAAGTTTTAAAATTTTCATTAATAGGGTCGTGCATATCATTCACCTAGGTTCCATGCTATTTTCATAGTTAGATTCATGAAATTTATGAAAAAAACACATGTAACAAGCTTTATCCTAAGTCCAAACCCACCATGAGTCATGTCATGTCAGTTGTTGGAACGGGGTCCCCTAAGCTACATTTTTTATATAATTTTGTAATAATCGGTATTGTGTAGGTGTTTTGGGGCGGGTCAAAGCCCCCAATGTTTTGTAATGGGTTAAAGGGTAAACCTAGGGTCCGTAAACCATGGTTTGTCGACCATCGGATAGCAAAGGCTACGATGATATAAATAGATAGATAGTTGGTTCTAGTAGGGCAGAAGAAGAAGTAAGATTGATGCTACATGTGAACCGTTGAGATCTGTCTTGGGTTATTTTGGGTAAGTAATCCTGCTGGCTGTGTGCGCGGAGATCCTCAGTCATGCTATGTGCAAACCCCGCTGGTTGTATGCGCGGGTTGTGTCTTGGGTTGTAATTGGGTTTTTGGCTACTAATGAATGTGGAATATATTTGAAGTATCATGTGATATCTGGACTGATCGTGTTTATTACTGAGGTACATATGTGTTATTGAATTATGTTGCGAATGTATCTGTGATCTATGCATTAGCTATGATTATAATGTTTTGTGATGATAATTGTTGATACGCGCGTGGATGCGACTATATTGATTTGATCTATTATTAGTAGTATCTTGTTATGGTTATATAATAGACCCGTTCTGTGTGAACTTGATATTCCAACGAAGATTTTCCTTAATTACCTACTCTCTCCCAGGGTGCAGAAACTCGGTTCCAGCACCCTCCCATACTACTTCGGGTGAGACCTTAGCTTGCGAAAGTAGGGCATTGTCGAAAGGGCCAGTAGTATAGGGGTTTGTTGGCAAACCTTAACCTCTGAACCTGGGTCAGGACCCTTCAAGCCAACAACAGTTAAATCCATTCCATGTCATTTAGTTTTCGCACCCATTCCTTTGAATCAAAAAATAAGCCACTTGTCTATTTTTTCACCATTTTGTAGCGAATACAACAGCAGAAGAGCGGATTTTGCTACAGAATTACCTGATAATTATATAGCATATATGTCAGGATTTTAACTGTTTTTGCTATGAAACTGCGTTTTTCTGCAGAAAAGACAGAGCGGTGTGAGGTGTCAAGTTTTCGATGGCCAAGGGTAAAGGTGAGGTCAGTAAACCGGTTACCATAATCACCAAGTATGCAAGATCGTGATTTCACTCATCATTTCTTTCTATGGTCACACTTGTCATCATTCTCCTTCAAGTTTTCGAATTGAATTTTAAATTCATTGTTCAAAGTCTTCCATGTAAGCATCACAATGTCATCCTTGAAGAGTTTATTCATAGTGCAAACAACTTGTTGTCTATGTTTGTTCATCTACAAGTGTCATAGCTAAGAAGAATCGAGGGTATAAAGTAGCAATGGTAGTGAAGAAGAAAGTGAATAAAGGAGGTTACTGTGTGAGATACGAGCCTATGGATTTAAAAATATTGAATGAAGACCCTAGTTTCATGGATGCCTTCAGGGATGTTGGTTGTCTACAGTTTTGTCAGAAGTTGAAGTTTTTTCATGCTCAGATATACAAAGACTTCTCAGCCAATTTCACAGGGACAGTCTCAAAGGTAGAAGTATTGAATTTCATAGTATCATCTGATACTATCTCTCAGTCCACAGAAATACCCAGAGGAGGTGAGGAATGGTTCAAAGGTACAAAATTCAAAATGCGAAGTTGTGAGGAATTTGTCAAACATGATCACATCAGAGCTGACATGGAAAGTGGCATCCCTAGAATTTTTATGAAAGAAAATTATTCAAAGTTGTTGTTTGTGGTCCAGAAGTATTTTACTTGAGAGGGGAGGTTTCATTTCAGGCTGCTTTTGCATTTCATTGGTAAGCATCCCCTTGATTTGCCCTTATTTTTGTTTAGAAGTTTGGGGAATATGTTAGATAAGGTCCAAGCCAAGGCTAAGGGTAGTGAAACATCAGTTTTTCACCATGATCTAATAAAATTATTAGTGTTGGAGGAATTAAAGAAGTTAAACAAAGTTTGGGAATATTTTCTGTTTCTTAGTGGATATGAAGTAGATTCAGTAACACCTAAAAACATTTCAAAGCCAAATATCACTTCATCTCCAATTATGATAGAAGAAGTTAATGAAGAAGGAGGACAGCCTATTATGGAACCAATGGAAATTGAAGTTGAACCCATACCAGAGACAGATATCCCAATGCCATCACCTGCAAGTCAAAAACAAGAAATTAGCAAACATGGTAGCAGGAGGATAACCAGGAGTCAAACCATTGCGAAAGGAAATCTTGAAAAAATCCTCTAGGCCATAGAAATTGAAGAATATCCAATTACCCAAGCAGAAGACATTGAAGGGGACAGAAGTAACAAGCAGAAAGGTAAGTTTGTCAAAAAATTAGAATTTGCAGGAGAAGAGGTTGGTTTCATTTTCTAGCCAAGGAAACCAATGACCAGGTCACAGCTTGCAAAGGGTGCCATGGAGAGTAAGAGAGCAAAAAATATTGATGAAGGCAAGCAGCCATAGAACATTATAGACCTATCTCCAGTAGCAGAAGAGGTCTCTGTGCAAATAAAAGGAAAGGAACAAGTTGAGGAAAAGACTGAAGTACAAATATTGCAGGAGAACTTAAGAGAGGCCGAGGAAGAAGTTATTGAAGTCAAATTGGAACTACAAGAGGCCAAGGTAGACAGACAGCTAACGGTAGACTTTGAAAAAGAAATGAAGGATCATCTAGACAAATATGACAAAACTTTGTCAAATGCTAAAGAGAAGTCTTCATGTGAGGAAAGTGGTGAATAACACGAAGAAAATAAATCTATGGTTGCAGTCTGAGAGAAAAAGGCTCAAAGGGCAGGTTAAGGAGCTAGAAGACCAAATGGATATGATCGAAGAAGAACTGAAGAAAAGAGGGTTGAAAATTACAATGGTAAATGAACCTGAAGAGGTACAACCTGTTGATGTTAAAGATAAAATGCCCAAAGTCTGAGGGGTTACTCTAAAAAAAATTTGATTAATTTTACAACTTGCAGGAAATATCAATTTTGGTTCAGAAGATGAATTTTTGAAGAAAAATGACAAATTTGTGTTTTTATCCAAATTAGGCATCTTCGTAGCGAAGTCCAGGTTTGAGGGCCGGAATTCGCTACGAAATTCCTGCAGGATGTTTTTTACTCCAAAAACTAGTTTTGATGGAGATCTAAGGAGGGAAAGTGATGGTATTTAGCCCATATGACTTAACAAACATATCTTTATTAGCAGAGAAGGGAAAAAAGGAGGTTGGATGGCTGAATTAAATGTGTTACCAAACTACGCTATGAAACTGCCTAAGGGTACTCTGCTTTTGCAGCGAAGTGTTTTAAATGGATTTTGGAGGTTTGAAAGGTGTTTTGGAGAACATACAGCCATGCGGAGACATCCCAGATGACAGTGGGCCATCCCAGCAGTGATTCACTACTCGACAGAAGTGTCACCTATCCAACTCAACATGAAGACAAAGATTGAAGTTCTATTTATCTTTTCCTAAAAAATAGTACTGTTGTTTTCTAAATCTAGTGGGAACATTAATGTCTTAAGTGATGGTGAATGCCACTCAAGAATATGATCCTTATCAATGTGATTGTCCCATTAATGAAGAAATGAATGTAATAAATGTAAAGCAGAGTCCTATTAGAATTGTAAGTCTTAAGAGACTAGGTGTCTTTTTCAGTTCCAAGAATGTATTTTATAGTTATGATAGGTGTCAAGGATAGGGTTCGATGATCTAGCCAGCTGGGCAGATCCTATGTAAGCAACAAAGGTCTATTTATAGAAAGAAATCAAATCAGAAAGGGTTGGAAAATATTACCTTGAGACTACTATTATTGTAAATCTTAGAATATCAGTAATATACAGTGATGGTGTTTTCTGCTTAACCTGAGATTTTTTTATTGTTGCAATGAGTTTATGCCTTATGTTTCCTTAATAGCTTTTCTCAATGTCTTGATGTTAAATTACTCAGAATTCATACCCTCATGCTCAGACTTCCTTTTAACATTAAGTTATTGAATATTTCATGTGTGTTAGTATTATCTTTTTCATTGAAACAGTAAAAGCCTCAGCTTCCACAAGGAGAATCGTTTTTCACTATATACCTTCATACTGAATCCATGAGCCCAATGGTAGTGAAATTTATCCCATTTTTCACCTTTAATAAAATACACTAAAACACTTATCACAGAGTTAGCCATATGATTTAAGACCCAACTAAGCAAATCATTAGATAAGATGAGAGGGCCCTCTCAAGATGAAGACGCTAATCCTCGTCAAAATCTGGTTTGAAAGAGTTACTCTAAGTTGTCTGGTGGAGTAGCCCATCAATACCAATTTAGAGATAAAAAAACCCTATGTATATAAAGATATGTCCTTTTGATCAAACTCTAGCTTGGTCTAGGTCTTATATGCATAATGTAATAATGTTGTCGGACATATGATAAGCCTTTGCATGATGATGAATTCCTAGATACATGTGTTGACCTAGCTATTGATGGTCATAAGTCTCAGGATTTAATATAAATCCTTGTCTGAGATTTTAGGATGATGATATTTGGAAATATAAGGTTTTGTAGCTAAACCCTAGTAGTAGTTAAATTCTCTAGTATGTGTGATATAACAATCTGAGATATATTTATATAATTATTGTTGAGGTTGTGAAAATCAAATTCTAGGGTTTTGAAGTTGAACCTTGGTAGAAGTGAAAATATTTGATGAATAATGACAATATGATTATTTGAGATTTGTGTAAGTTTGATGAAATCTTATTTTTGATTGGATTTGATGCTTGATTGAAAATCTAGGGTTTGCAACTAACCCTAGTAGAAGTTGGTCATGATCATGACTAAGTTGTGATTGACTTTAATTGATTCTCTTGTATGAAATCTAGGATTTGTATAAATCTCTAGTGGAAATTCTAACATATGAATTCTGAAAGTTATTAGATATCTTGTAGACCTATATTTAAGTGTTTCTAGGGTTTGCTATATGTTGTAGTAGGGTGTGTTACATATTTGAAAGAAACATTAAAACCCTAGATAGAATGAAAGTTGTTATGAAGTAGTCTAGGGTTTATGAAAAAGTCCCTTGCAAAATGTTGAAGAGTATATTTCTCTTGTTTGTAATTAATTTTGGGTATCTTATATGTATAAAAATTGAAATGCTTTTGTGATTCTGATATGACTAACTTCATGCTTCTATATATTTGGTTTTACTTGCTATCTAAGTTGTGGACGTACACAATCTTCAGTATGGTGAAGATGCTCGTTGATGTGATAAGCACGATGAGGATAATGATAACTCTGATGAAATGGTTGGAAGCCACGAAAGAATCTCCTATGAAGAAGCTAATCTCCCTAGGGAAGCCTGAATAGAAGAGATATCCCTAATATTAAGAGGGAGTTTGGGTAAAGAGATGTCCCCTAGTTAAGAGAGAGGGCATAGACTTGTTTCAATCGAAGAATGAAGTTTGGAGGATATGTTGTTGCATGAAAAGTAGGAAAGAAAGTGTATGATGAAGGAATATTCTGTCAAAGATTCGGTTGATAGTCCTACTATGAAAAGTTGAGAAGCAACATCAAGTTTTCTGAAAGACCCAGAGGTTTGTATTTGTTTATGTAAATGTGAATGTATATTATTGATGGGGGTTATTTTTGTATAGGTAAATATCTCGAAGGATTTGATGTCATGTTGGTTACCAATTAGCTTGATTGGCAGAGATTGGTCATCCATGATTTGCTGGATCAAGGAGTGTTTAGGCTTTATGAGTGAAGCATTTCCTGGGAGGACATCTAGCTGACACTTTGTGTTGATGTCTAGGTCCCAAATTTGGGACAGTTGTGTTGATTAAAGAGCTCTCTGATTTTTTATACACACCTGGATCCTTGGGTTGATGGTTAGCAAGTAAGCCTGATGGTACCTAAAGGGGTTGAAAGCTTAAGTCCATCTTAGTCTCACATAGATAGATTTACCTGGTCAAGAATCTAGTCGGTGGCATTGTGGTGCCTAATGTTATTCATTGTTCATATAGTGTGAGATCTTCCATTGTACTTGTATATGATGAATACCTCCCTAGTTAGGAGGGAGTGTTGGAAAATATAACTAGGTTTGATCTTGATTTAATGTACTTGAGTCATATTGTAATGAACTTGTCAAAAGAATAAAGAAAATATTTTTTATTATTATTATTGTGACTTATTAAATCATGGGTTTCATGATTGGGTCACCATGTTTTATGTCAAATTCCCCATTTGAGGACTTCTAGGATTTATTTTGAGTCAATAGAGTCATTGTAATTTTAAAGAGACCCTTCTTGGGCTTTTGAATCACGTAAAAAGGTTTATTATTGATTCAAATATGATTTATGTATCCTCCACACCAAGTCAGCCTAGAAGAGATCAAGTCGGCATAAGGACCCTAAATAGACCTCACATGGAGCCTATAAATACAACAAAATTGATTTCATTTGGTACACACTCTCTCACAAGAAGTTTGATATCTCTTGTATCTCGGAGAAGTATGAAGTTTGTTGCCGGAAATCTGAAAGAAATGTGAGTTTGGGGAAGTCTAAGGAGAAGAAGACAATCTTAATTTATGTGCCTCTCTCTCTCTCTCTATTTTGCGCTTTTTATTGGGATATCGAAGTCTTCCAAGTTTTACTGTGTTGGAAGTTGTATGTTGTCGGAAGTTGCTGCCTAGTCGAAGTAGCTGGAAAGGGGTCAAAATTCTGGAGGCTGACTTGGTGTGGAGGGAAGGTATGGTATTTGTCTAGGGTGAAGAGTCTCAAAGAATACTATTGAAAGGAATAATTTCTTTACTGGGTTTTCCCCTCGAGGGGGGTCTTTCCCTGGCATAGTGCCTATATCTAGTGTCTATTGTTTTATGTGTTATTGCTTTGGTAATTTCTTGATGAACTAAAAGAAAGAAGATATAAAAAATCACAATAATAAGAAACATCACATGTAATTATCAAGAATAATAAATTATTTTTTCCTTTTTTATTTTCTATCAAATATAAAGATGCAATGCATTCCTTTTATGTGTGACACATCATGTAGATCAAATAATTGCTCCATCTGTAGTATCCATGTTACCATATCCTTACCATAAAACTTGCTCATATAGATCTTTGGAGTGTGTTTATTATTCAACCTACTATTGAATTCTCTAAAATCATAGTTTGTATTCATTTTGTCCTCATCATGATTTTCATGGAGTACCTTGTCACCACTAGGAAGCATTTCTTGTAGCAACTTTGTCAAAACTTCCAGGTCCCTTTTTATTTCTATTTTTAAACCATCCTTCAAACCTTCCATCTTGAAAATACTCATTGCTTCCATGTCATATTTTAAACCATTCTTCAAACTCTCCATCTTAGCTTCCAATTCATTTTCGGTTACTCTTTGCGAGAGAGAAATTTGTTGCACTTGGTCTCGTAATTTTGATATATCATGTTGTATTTCTTCCTCTACTGGATGCATCATAATAGAGCTTTATGTTGCCTTACTGGATGTATCCATTTTCTTGTCACAAGGCATATTGGGACCAAATAATGATTTATATGCTTCACTATGCTCTTTGAATCACTTCAAACAAATTATTTTTTAAATAAACACCTTTTTCTTGCTTTTGGGATCTAAATATTGAAATTGTTGTATCTTTGTAATTTCGGTTCTCCAAGGTTTGAAATTTCATCCTATGGTAGCCCTCTGAGTCTTATTTCCAATGCCGCAAATCAGACTGAGATTGGATTCTTCAAGTTAAATTTATGCCCAATCTCCCACGATGACCTAATTGTAGAAATTAGCTGAATAAATCACTTATTCAATGGAGATTAACCCGATTACACATCAATTTCGAATTGCATGCATAACACATAATCTCATCTACAATTAATTGTCACATGCGGAAAAAATAGAAGCGATCGCACATCAAATCAATCACACATTAACTCAGTATGTATGGGGAAAGCCTATAGCTGAAAACCCCGCAGCTATTGTGTATATTATAATGGAGAAATCATGTAACCAAACAAGTACAATACTTCTCACAAGTACTCAGTACTTTCTCATAAAGTCACACACAATCTAACTCAGTTTTGAACAAGTCACTGGTTCAAAACTCACTGCTGATTGCCTTGCCTCTATTTCGCAATCATGGCTTGGTTATGTAGAGATCCAAGGTTCGAATCTCCTTGGCTTGACTGCGCAATTGTCATGGACAATTCCTCCAAGTGTGGTGCAAATCTCATGCACAACTGATCCTCCAACTGATAGCTGTACTCACCCTTTCATCTACCTCTTTCACTGGTCTCCACTGAACTGATCATGCACTGTAGTGAACTGATGTGTTCTTGAGTTGAATAATGAGTTATTAATTAGTGAATTAAATAATATTTAATTCACTCCACTCATAACTAATTGATTAGCTAGTTAAACTAATCTCAACTAGTTCAACTAAAATAAACAGAACACAACTCCACTATCTGTCTCATTAACTCCTCCAAACTTCTACCACTGAAGTCCAACTGAAGTCAACCATGCATGATGCCATCAAACCCTAGGAACCACATGATTCCTCTGTCAGATGCATGAGCCACTTCTGTAGCTCGAACTGAAGTGCTCCAAGAGAGTAAACTGAAGTTTATAGTCTAAATATTATTAAGGGTAAATAATATTTGACTTCCCTATTTTTAGGAGAGGCAGTCTAAAAATAGACTTTGACCTCTTCGACCTAAAAAATAGAGTCTCATATATTTTTACCAACATGACCAATGCTCCAAGAATCTCAAACTGGAATCCCCGAACCATGCTCCATATGTCTAAAAATAGACATAGTCTAAAAATAGACTTTGTGCCAGAATTTCCCTGCGGGCCCACTTAGTGAAGGCGACTTCATTTCACTAAGCTCCATCATCTTGCTGCATTCTCAAAACTCCCTCTCAGCAAGATATGGATTATCTGCAACCCCTATCCTGCCTCTGTGGAATTCAAACTTGCTCCTGGTGAGCGCCTTCGTCAGGATGTCGGCATCCTGATCCTCCGTGGGAACATATGAAAGCATCATGATTTTCCGCTGAACACAATCTCTGATATGATGGTACCTGATGTCGATATGTTTGGACCTATCATGAAATACTGAATTATCCAAGAGCTTGATGCAGCTCTGGTTATCACAGTAGATCACTGTAGGCTCCAAATGCAACCTGAACAAACCTGCGAGGATCTTCCTCATCCAAATAGCCTCGCATGCAGCCAAACTTGCTGCCATGTACTCGGCCTCTGCTGAACTGAGTGCCACGGATCTCTGCTTCTTGCTGTACCAGGAAACTGCTGTCGACCCAATGCTGAAAACTCCTCCAGAAGTGCTCTTCCGGTCCGTTGGACTCCCTGCCCAATCTGCATCAGTGAAGCCAGAAAGCTTCGCTCCATCCTCCTATCTGTACCATAGACCATATCCCGATGTGCCTCCGATATAGCGCAATACATGCTTGCCTACCTTCCAAAAGAGCTTGGTAGGCTTAACCATAGCTTACGAAAGCTGGTTAACTGCATGGCGTATATCGGGTCGTGTATTGACCGGATACATAAGCGACCCCACCAACTGTCGATAGACAGTGGCATCCACTACCTCCGCTGAAGTAGCATCCTCCTTCCTCCAACCACCAGGAAGAGGAGTGTCAACAAGCTTGCAGCCTTGCATGTTGAACCTCTCCAGAATCTCCCGGGCATACTTGCCCTGAGAAACAAACAGTCCTTCGCTGCGCTGCCAAATCTCCAATCCCAGGAAATAATGAAGGATGCCCAAGTCCTTCATCTCAAACTCTCGTGCAAGATCCTCCTTGCATGAAAGTATCAGCTGCTCATCGTCAGTCAAAATCAGATCATCTACATACAGTACGATGATCAACAGCTTCCCCTCCACCACAATCTGGTACAGGTTTGGATCCGCCTCACTCTTGGAGAATCCAAGCCCGGTGAAGTAGCTGTCTATCCGAGTGTACCAAGCACGAGGTGCTTGCTTCAGCCCATACGGTGCTCTCTTGAGTCGGCACACATGCGACTCACTGCTGAAGATCTCAAAACCTTCAGGCTGCTCTATGTACACCTCTTCCTCAATAACTCCATTGAAGAACGCAGTCTTCACATCCATCTGATGAATGTGCCACCCCATCTGTGACCCCCGAGAGAACGAGATCATCTCAAGTATGGAAAGTGCAAACGGAGGTGCAAAAGGTCTCATGAATACCGATGCCCGATGCGAAAATCACGAACGACAGGTAAATCTCTGGCAGAGTATTGCTTACTCCACACTCTGTCGACCACACCTTCACTTTGTGAATCCATCGCGAACCCACCAGCGATTTTCCAGGTCTTGGGACAATCTCCCATGCAACAAAATGGTGATCGAATCCTTATTCTTCGATCATGGCATCGACCCCGCTGCGGGTTCCTCCCGCTTCCTCCAAGGATGGCTCGATCACAACACATTGACCACGAGAGCCGCCATGTCCGATTATGCCGTCCAGGTGTTGTCTCTGTGCTGTGACTATGGCCCAGCAGGGCGGATCCCTACAACACTTCTGCATCTCGAGCCAGTCGCTCAGCTTCTGTAGTGCGTATGCGCCCTCTGATGGTTGGCGCTGCATGGGTGGTTTCTTCCACCTCCTGAACCTGCTCTTGTGGCTGATCCACATCCGGAAGCTCCTCCTTAGGAACTAACAGCTCCTCATCTGCATGCAAGTGTAGCTCCCTCTCAAGCGAACACTGCATGGCTTTCTCCTCCTGAAATTTTATATCCCGTCGCACAACAGTCTTGCGACTGTCTGGCACATACACCCGATAGTTGTGAGGTGTATCAGTGTGCCCCACAAATATTCCAACTTCAGCAGTTGGATCCAGCTTCCTTCTTGCATCCTTCGTCACATGCATGTAGACAGGAGATCCGAAAATCCGCAAATGGGAAATATCGGGCCTCTTGCCAGAATAAGCCTCCTCTGGTGTACTCATGCCAAGAACCTTGTGAGGACAACGGTTCTGCACATACACTGCTGTATTGCATGCCTCAGCCCACAAGTGAAGGGGTAGGCCCTGATCATGCAACATCGCCCGTGCAACACCCACGATCGTTATGTTCTTCCGCTCAGCCACCCCGTTCTGCTGTGGGTTATGGGGTGCGATGAGCTCTCTCCGAATCCCTTCTGCGCTGCAGAACTCCTTGAATTCAGCCGAGATGAATTCACCACCGTTATCACTCCTTGGAGCAATCACCTTCTTCCCCGACTCCTTCTCGACCAGTGCTTTAAACTCACAGAACTTCGCGAATGTATCGCTCTTCTTCTGCATGAAGAAGATCCAGCACTTTCGAGAGAAATCATCAACAAAGATCACATAATACCTGTGCTTTGCTGTCGAAGCAACAGAGAAAGGACCACACACGTCTGTGTGAACTCTCTCAAGGATCGTCGTGGCGTGACTATCCTTCTCGTGAAAGGTGGCTTTCACATACTTCCCTAAAGTACACCCCTTGCACTGATCTGACTGCGCAAGGGTGCCCTTAGGAAGTCCAGTAGATATCTACTGCAGAATCTTCAAAGCTCCATGGTGAAGGTGGCCCAATCTCCTGTGCCACAGTTCGCCCTCATCATCCCGGCTCACCACTTCTCCCGCCTTGCATGCCATAGCTGCGCAGTCATCTACCTGCAACTGATAAAGGTTCTGAGTTCGAACCCCTATCTTCCGGGTCTCTCCAGTAGTCTTACTACGCAGGAAAGCTTTTCCTTCGCTGAAGACCACATCATAACCCTTTTCTACCAACATCGCTACTGAAATCAGGTTCTTCTTCAATCCAGGTACATGCATGACATCCTTTAGTACAAAGGGTTTACCAGACTCCCTCTGAAAGGATACGGTACCGATACCAGTCGCACTGTATCTACCGTCATCGCCCATCTCGATGTGCATACCCAAATCCTTGTCCTCCAGATCTGAGAGCAACTCCCGATCTCCCATCATATGAAATGACACACCGCTGTCCAAGAACCACACCGATCCCATCACACTTGAAACCAAGCATGCAATCAGTGAAAAGTCAAGCTCGAACTGTGAAGCCAAAGCTTCTCCATCTGCAGATCTTCCCGCTTGCTTGTTCTTCTTCTTCTTTGGGCAATTGGTAGCATAATGTCCGTGATCATGGCAGTGAAAACACTTCACTTTCGCCATATCCTGCTTCTTGCCCTTTGCACCAGAATGAGAGGTTTTCTTACCCTTCCCTTTCTTTGCTTTGGACACCAAAGCGCAGTTTTCTTCATCAGCTCCCTTTGATGAAGATCCATCTCGAGTAGTCCTCCTTATCTCCTCCTGCATGAGATCCGCCCAAAGGCGCTCCCATCCCGACAGCTTCTCCCGGCCATTGACACTATCTTGATATGAGTGCCAAGCCTTCGGAAGACCAAGGAGAGCCAGGTCGACCATGTCCTCATCTTCGACAGTCACCCCCACACTTCCCAGCTCATCTCTGCACTGAGTGAACTTCGTGAGGTATTTGGCGATACTGTCGCCTTTCTCCATCTTGATGTTCCTGAGCTTATCTTTGAGCGCCGGCTTCCTTTGGTCGCTCTTACTCTGGAATAGATCCGTCAAAGCTTTCCACATTAAATATGGAGTAGCCTTTCCATGCAGGCTGGATACAATATGATCCTTGACGCCCTCCAACAGGATCCTTCGACATTTCACCATCTTCTTTTGCCATGCATCGACTTCAGCAGGATCAGTGGGCTTTTGGACATCCGTATCTACGAACTCCTTCAGACCATTATCTTCTAATACTGCTTCCATGTGATCCTTCCATGCAACATAATTCGAACTTCCTTCAAGAGCATATTCGAGTCGCAAACCGTTGAAAGACATTTTCAACACCGGCACCAAGAAAACAAAGCTGCTGCAAAATTCGAATTCCAAACTCCAAGCTCTATCGCTTCTGATCTACACTTGAGAACAAATTATTTCCAAATCAGAGATTGACTGCAAGGGGCTTTTACCAGACCTTTCACTTTCCGAAGAAAGATGAATCCGGAGGCTTCCTGGCCCGTATGCAGACTCTGTCCGAGGAAATAAGTTTGCAATCACCGTAATAGATCTCGACAATTAATCTTGCTCTGATACCATGTAGAAATTAGTTGAATAAATCACTTATTCAATGGTATTAACCCGATCACACATCAATTTTGAATTGCATGCATAACACATAATCTCATCTACAATTAATTGTCACATGCGGAAATAATAGAAGCAATCTCACATCAAATCAATCACACATTAACTCAGTATGTATGGGGAAAGCCTATAGCTGAAAACCCCGCAGCTATATGTGTATATTATAATGGAGAAATCAAGTAACAAACTCAGTACAATACTCCTCACAAGTACTCAGTACTTTCTCATACAGTTACTCACAAACTAGCTCAGTTTTGAACAGGTTACTGGTTCAAAACTCACCACCAATTGCCTTGCCTCTATTGCGCAATCCTGGCATGTCTATATAGAGATCCAAGGTTCGAATATCCTTGGATTGACTGCGCAATTGTCATGGAAAAATCCTCCAAGTGTGGTGCAAATCTCATGCACAACTGATGTCGCCACTGATAGCTAACTCCACCCTTTCATCTACCTCTTTCACTGGTCTCCACTGAACTGATCATGCACTGTAGTGAGCTGATGTGTTCTTGAGTTGAATAATGAGTTACTAATTAATGAATTAAATAATATTTAATTCACTCCACTCATAACTAATTGATTAGCTAGTTAAACTAATCTCAACTAGTTCAACTAAAATAAACAGAACACAACTCCACTATCTGTCTCATTAACTCCACCAAACTTCTGTCACTGAAGTCCTAACTGAAGTCAACCATGCAAGATGCCATCAAACCCTAGGAACCACATGATTCCTCTGTCAGATGCATGAGCCACTTCTGTAGCTCGAACTGAAGTGCTCCAAGAGAGTAAACTGCTGTTTAGAGTCCAAATATTATTAAGGGTAAATAATATTTGACTTCCATATTTTTAGGAGAGGTAGTCTAAAAATAGACTTTGACCTCTTTTGACCTAAAAATAGAGTCTCATCTATTTTTACCAACATGTTGCATACTCCAAGAATCTCAAACTGGAATCCCCGAACCATGCTCCGTATGTCTAAAAATAGACATAGTCTAAAAATAGATTTTGCGCCAGAATTTGCCTGCGGGCCCACTTAGTGAAGGCGACTTCATTTCACTAAGCTCCATCATCTTGCTGCATTCTCAACACTAATTATGGACTGGTTTAGTATAGAGAACTTGTGTGGAATGCCACATGTCACTATTTCAACCTTCACCCCTGAAAATTATATATGAAAAACTATAGACTATGTGATTTCATCCAGTTTTTACAAAATTCAAATATGATTCTTGTAGAGAAAGTTATGATGATTTTCCCTAGGTCACCTATTGTAGATTGAATTTTGGAGCATGCAAAAACCCTAACTTCTTCGGACCATATCTCAGAAAATATAAATAACCAAGATCTAAAAATTTTACACAAAGTTCACCAAAATTTCCGCTCCACGTGGTTGAAATTTTAGCTTTTGAATCCTCGTTGAAAAAAATTTATAGAGAAAAATCCAAGATAGCCTATTTCAAGCAGTGAAACCCTATAATTCAATGCTTTGATACCAAATGTTATGCAACCAGATCACAAAACATAAGAAAATATAGATAAATGACTTGAAAATTAGCCGCTTTGAGGGGGAAACCTCCTTTACATCACATAAATGAACAATTCTTGAATGATAGGATTTAATTCAAAATAATAAAAAATAAGGTTGATAGACAATCTGAGAACGATCTTTGCAACCCTAGTCGCAACTCTGCAAACCCTGATGCACCGCGCAGAATACCCCCTGGCAGCGCCCCTATTGCTGAAGTGCCTGCATGATCTCACCCCGTGCTTATTCAATGGAGCAGGATGGAGGCTCGTTGGCTCCATCCTACCTAGATCTCTCCGTGGGGTATTCAACAAAGAGCAATGTCTCCTTTTTCACCCTCCTGACCTCCAACCCTTCTTTTGCCCGCACAAACCAAGAAATGTGTCCTGCCTCTCCTCTGAAAGACCACGGAAAGGTTTCCATGGACACCATAGCAGCGAAGATAACAGTAGCCATGGCCTCAACAACAATGGTCACAAGGGTGAATCAAATCCCCCAACCCTCAGAAGAAGAAGGGCAAGAATCGAAGGAAGACATAGATGCAAAGGAAGAAACAGAAAAGCACAGCGCATGCAACCCAAAGGCAAAGAAAACTCTGGAAATAATCATTCAGGACCCTGATGTCACCTTTTACAGAGAGTACATGCAAGAACACGTGATCATCTGCAAGTTTATGGGCATTTTGCCCATAGAACACACTCTAAAAGGATGGATCCATGCCAAATGGATCCCAAAAGGAGAGATCGATCTATAGCTTGGGTCCAAAGGCTTCTTCATGGTGTTATTTTCCCTCTCAGAAGTCAGGGACAGGATATTTGAAGGAGGTCCTTACTTCTTCAACTCAGCAGGCCTATATATGAGATATTGGAAGGAGAACTTCACCCCAGACAAAGAAGACTTCACCAGGGTTCCTGTCTGGATAAGGCTTTATTCTCTACCAACAGAATACTGGGCACCCTCTGTCTTAAAGGCCATAGGGGACGAGCTTGGGGAATACATAAAAATGTCAGAAGGCACCAAAAATGGTCACTATATCTCCTACGCAAGAATCTATGCCTACATAGATGTCTCTAGAGCATTACGAGAGGCCATAAGACTAAACTTTAGGGACAACATCTGGACTCAAAACATAGACTATGAGCACATTCCTTTCAGATGTAGAAAATTCCATGAACATGGACATCTCTTTCGAGACTACCCCCAAAACAAGGCACCAGTAAAAGAAGACCAAGCGGGGAAAAAACATGACCAAGGATACACCAGGGCAGGTAACAAACACAAGCAGAATAAAAGAGCATACACAAGGAAAGATCCTCCAATGTTCCCCTAGAAAAACAAATATGAAGCTCTTAACATGCTTCAGGAGGAAACAGGGCAACAAAGCATGGAAAAATAAACAAACATCTAGCAGGAAAACACAATGGAAAACAGTAGCAAGGAAATGGACGCTCAAAACACACTCACACAAGAGGGCACCATATATCAAGAGGACACTGACATGGAAAGCATACAAGACGCACCCACCCCAGAGGAAATAGAGGTTGAACAAGTCCTAATGGGGATGGATCTTCAGAAAATAGCAAAAGAATGGAACAAGAATGGAATAGAAGTCATCCCCATAGAACACATCTAAAAAATTGAGGAGGCTTACTTGCTACAAGAGGGAATGTAGCGGCAACGAGAACACCTAAACAAAGGCAAAAGCACAGTAGGAGGAATAATGGTAAATCTAAATGTAGGCCAACACCCTCCAAAGGGACAAAATCTAAAGAGAGGCTGGAAAACTACCAACCAACTCCTTTAGGAGCTGGGAATTCGCCTCATCAATGAAGGAAAGTTAAGAGAAATTTCTCTACCCCCAAAATTTTTTCAATGATTTGCACATCTTGGAATATTAGAGGACTGAATAGTCCTAGCAAGAAAAGAATCCTAAAATCTAGAATAGCCTCTAACAAACTAGACATTGTCCTGCTCCAAGAAACCAAAGCAATCTAAGCTCCATGGACTCAATATAGCACTCATGTTTTAGAAACCACTACAGCCACATGGCCATATCAGCCTCCAGAACTGCTGGTGGGATTGCAACCTTTTGGAAGGACTTGCAGTTTCACCTATGCAATTATGCAGCTTCCAAATACACCCTCACCATAGTCCTTCATATCACTGGAACTAAAGACAAGATCTGCATCACTAATTTCTACACTCCTCACTCTGCTTCCGAGATAGTAGCCTGGTTAAGCAGCCTAAAGAGGCACCTCAGCTCCTTTAATCACCCCCTCAGTATCACAACAGGTGACTTTTAAATGCAGGCCAACACCCTCCAAAGGGATAGAATCGAAAGAGAGGTAGGAAAACTACCAACCAACTCCTTCAGGAGTTGGGAATCTGCCTCATCAATGAAGGAAAGGTAAGAGAAATTTCTCTACCCCCAAAAAATTTTCAATGATTTGCACATCCTGGAATATTAGAGGACTGAACAGTCCTAGCAAGAAAAGAATCCAAAAATCTAGAATAGCCTCTAACAAACCGGACATTGTCCTGCTCCAAGAAACCAAAAGAAATCTAAGCTCCATGGACTCAATACAGCAATCATGTTTTAGAAACCACAACAGCCACATGGACATCTCAGCCTCTGGCACTGCTGGTGGGATTGAAACCTTTTGGAAGGACTCGCTGTTTCACCTATGTGAGTCTGTAGCTTCCAAATATGCCCTCACCACAGTCCTTCAGATCACTGGAACCAAAGACAAGATCTGCATCACTAATGTCTATGCTCCTCACTCTGGTTCTGAGAGAGTAGCCTGGTTAAGCAGCCTAAAGAGGCACCTCAGTTCCTTCAATCACCCCCTCAGTATCACAATAGGTGACTTCTATATGATTGTCAATCTTGGGGAAAAGAGAGGAGGCCTAAGAAAACTGGACAGTGATTCAGCTGCCTTTCAGGCCCTGATTGATGATCTCGGACTTATTGACACCCCCACCAAAAATGGATCCTTCACATGGAATAAAAGAAGAGGAGGAGATAGACAGATAGCCTCCAGATTAGACATATTCTTCCTCTCGGAAAACTTATTCCTAAGCTCCTTGGAAACGGAAGCCAGCATTTCCCCATAGGTGGGATCTGATCACTCGCCCATTGTCCTAAAAATTAAGCTATCAGAAAGCCCCAAAAATAAACCCTTTAGGTTTGAAGCATTCTGGATCAACCACCCTGAATTCATGGACAAAATGAAGGAATGGTGGTCTTCCCCCAACCCTCCTTAGGCAAAAAAATGTATAACTTCCAGCAGAAGTTGAAGTTTATCAAATCAGAACTCAGACTCTGGAATAAAAAATCCTTCAGAGACATTATAGCAGAAAAGAAACTGATCGAACTCAAAATGAAATACCTTCAACAAAATATCATCAACAATGGTATGAAAGAACAAAAGAAGCAAGAGGAATTAAGGCTTCAAAAAATTTGGGAGGAACATGTTGCCCAAGAAGAGACTTTATGGCTCCAAAAATCCAGAGTCAGCTGGCTCAAAGATGGATAAAGAAACATAACTTTCTTCCACTGATCAATGATTCAACACAGGAAATACAATCGAATACTAAGTCTCAAAAACCAACAGGGCATCATCCTCCGTACTGACATTGAGATCGAAGAGGAACTCAATCAGTACTTCGGTGATATCCTCACGGAATCTAATAATTCCAATGAGGAGGCCATAGACAAAATAACCAGAAATATCCCCACAATATTAACTAAGGAGCACAACTAGATGCTACTAAAAAAGGTATCTATGGCCAAAGTTGAAGAAGTGGTCCAGACTATTCCCAATGGAAAAGCTCTGGGACTGGAGGGTTTTCCTACAGACCTTTTCAAAGCATGTTGATCCCTTCTCAAAAAGGAAGTCCATGACCTAGTGGAAGAATCTCACATCAAAAAGTCTGTCCTAAATTCCTTCAATGCCACCTTCCTCACGCTCATTTCCAAATATGATAAAGTGGAATCCCCTGACCAGTTCAGGCCAATTTCCCTCTACAATGTCATCTACAAAATAATCTCTAAATTTTTGGCCAACCGCATCAAAAATATCCTACCTTGCTCATCTCCCCTCATCAAACAGGCTACGTGGAAGGCAGGAAAACTATGGATAGAATTATCCTCTCACAGGAATTCATACACTCCCTCAAGGAGCAAAAGAAACCAAGCATGCTTATCTAGTTGGACATGTCCAAAGCCTTCGACAAAATCGACTAGAACTACATCCGAAAAATGCTGGAAGCTTTTGGTTTTAACAAAGACTACACAAATTGGATTATGGCCATGGTCTTTGGGGCTTTCTTGTACATTATTCTCAATGGTTCTCCCTCCGCCATCATCAACCCTTCACGTGGTATCAGGCAAGGTGACCACCTCTCCCCTTTCCTTTTTTTTATCATGGTCAAGGGTCTAGGTTGCTCCATTGAGGTGACCTCCATAGATGGGAGCATCACTAGATTTTAAATATATACCCCTCCAACCCCCCTTCTACCCACCAGCAATTTGTGGATTACACTCTTTTTATGGGCTCCCCCACGGTGAAAGAAGCCCTCGCCTTCCAGACTATTCTTGCTGATTTTTCCCAGGCCTCTGGCACCTTCGTCAACAAAGCCAAATCCAAACTCTTTTTCCTCAATACCTCTCAGCCCATTCAACTCAACATAGCTCACATTCTAAGCTTCCAGCTTAGTTCCTTCCCCTCCAAGTACCTCAGAGTTTCCCTGACCGATAAACCCCTAGCCAAAGCCAATTGGGAATCTTTGGTAACCAAGTTGAAAAAAAAGATTGCCAATTAGACTTTTAGATCCCTAAATCTCCCGGGCAGACTTGTCTTGGTCCGCTCTATCCTTCAAGCCATCCCTCAATACTAGTACTCGATCATTACTACCCCAAAATATATTTCAAATCAAATCAAAACCATTCAAAGGGACTTCTTATGGAAAGGTAAAGAGAATAAAGGAAAATGGGCCCTTGTAGCCTGGGGAAAAATCTGCAAACCTAAAAAATATGGGGGGCTTGGTCTCAGAGACCCAGACCTGCTAGGCATATTTCTAGGTGCCAAAACCTGGTGGGGATGGATCACCAGCCCCAATACCTCTTGGGAAGTGCTCTTGAAAGAAAAGTATGCCCCAACTCACCACCCAGACTCTCTTATCAGGCTCTCGGGAAATCTCAAGGGCTCCTCAGTCTGGAACTAAGCCTAGGAAAACAGAGTTGTAGTTCAAAACCACTGCTTTTGGGAAGTTCGAAATGGTGGGACTGCTCTATTCTGGAATGATGCCTGGGAGAAATTCCCTCATCTCAATAAAGACCAATTCCAACAAATTCGAACCCATATGGACGGACACAAAAAAACTCTTGTCAAAGATTTATGCAAAAACGATGAAAACACTGACTAGAGGGACTAGCTCGATGCCCGTGAATGAGTTCAACAAAATCATCCTTAGGAATGGAATAACCTCACCAATGAGCTTATGAAAAGGCAAATTCAAAGGGACGAAGAACCGGAAAAGCTAATATGGGGATCTAATGCGGTTGTCCACTTCAACATAAAGGAAGCTTATGGTCTCCTATCCACTCCACATATACTGATCCAAATGGAAAATGGCATCAACCCATGGTATTCATCTACCCATGTTATCCACCCACCCATGGTATTGTAAATGGCATCGACCCATGGTATTCATCCACCCATGATATTTATTTGCCCATGGTATTTTAAGTGACCCATGGTATGTATCCACCCATGGTATTCATCCACACATGGGATTTACCCATGGTATTGTAAGTGGTATCTACCCATGGTATTGGCCCATGGTATCCACCTATGGTATTATATCTCAAAAAAAGGCTATAAATAACAAGCCTCACTTTGTAAAAGGACATATTGTCCACCACAATGTAGCTTCTACAATTATCCTCTGTTTTAATAAAACAAGTTTCTTTGAGGTTTTATTTGTTGTGTGATCTCTCTTTTTTCTAGCATTTTAATTTTGCAGATCTTTTCAGATCCTTTTCAATTTTTTAGATCTTGGGGGTCTCCCCCCAAGATCTGGATCAGTGGTATTAGATTCAGGTTACGCCTGCATGGGAATGAGGGTTTGAAACATATTTCAGTTTCAATGTTTTGCAACAATCTTCAGCAAAATCCATGAATTTTTTTTGGGCAGCGAGTTTTCAGATCAGATCTGAAAATTTTGGTGAAAATTTTACAAAAACAAAGACTATATCTAGATTCCTTGCGAAAAAATACTCAAATTCAAAAAAAAAATCGGCAAAATTGGAGTTCGGATGAGGGAGATATTGCTGATTCAAAACCAGCAATGTTGAAGCAATTTTTCTGACGACAATTCATGGATGGCATCTCTCCTATCATTTTTCACAATTTTTAGTGCAAAATTTCAGAAGAATGGATATAGATCTGAGCTCCTCTTGAAAAATCACCCAAGTTCAAAAAAAAAATCGGTCGAATCGGAGTCCAGATGTGGGAGTTATCGTTGATTTAAAATCAACTATTTTTTCAGAAATTTTATGATGGCGAGACAGTTCCAGCGCGAATCTGAGAGTCTAGAGTCTCCAGATAGTGGTTTCAAACACATGAGAAGATGCAGAATGATCATTCCATTTTCAAAAATAGGTTATAATAAATATTATGAGTTATATTGACCGAGTTATTCTCATTTTAAATTTGGAGCAGCATTCGGAGCAGGTTCCCTTTGGAGACGTGCCCTCCCACCCTGCTTTAGTAGGCACCTGCTTCACATTCATCAGTTTCATCATAGTAGCGTTCAACTTGGGTTATTTGGAGATGTGCCCTCCCACCCCAAGCTATGTAGGCACCTACTGCTTCATCAACAATCAGCATCACGGTTATGGGTCAACCGCACAAAATCTTTTTCATCGAAGTCCATTTGCTAGGCCGCACACTGTTAGTCACACAGTTGGTCACAAGCATTACAGGGTATCTCTATCCTCAAATCTTCGTTTTTCATGGTTTTGGTTCATCCACAAACCCACACTTCATCGAAGTCCATTTGCTAGGTCGCACATTGTCAATATCACAGTTGGTCACAAGCATTACAGGGTATCTCTATCCTCGGATCTTCGTTCATCATGGTTATGGGTTAACTAGACAAAACCCTTCTCTTCAGTGGCTCTTCATATTCAAAAAAGGCTTCTCAGGAGGGAACTTCAAGAAATGGGGACCATTTCTTCTTAAGGAGGGAGGAATGATCCGAATGGAAAATGGCATCAACCCATGGTATTCATCTACCCATGGAATTTACCCATGGTATTGTAAATGGCATCGACCCATGGTATTCATCCACCCATGATATTTATTCACCCATGGTATTGTAAGTGACCCATGGTATGTATCCACCCATGGTATTCATCCACACATGGGATTTACCCATGGTATTGTGAGTGGTATCTACCCATGGTATTGGCCCATGGTATCCACCTATGGTATTCTATCTCAAAAAAAGGCTACAAATAACAAGCCTCACTTTGTAAAAGGATAGATTGTCCACCACAATGTAGCTTCTACAGTTATTCTCTGTTTTAATAAAACAATTTTTTTTTGTGGTTTTATTTGCAGTGTGTTCTCTTTTTTTTATGGCATTTTAATTTTGAAGATCTTGTCAGATCCATTTCATTTTTTTTAGATCTTGGGGGCCTCCCCTCAAGATCCGAATCATATACTCCCATATATAGTAAATGGATCATGCTCTGGAAGTGCAATCATTGGCCCAAAATGTCGCTCTTTATTTGGCTGGTCATGCACCAGAAAATTTTGACCTGGGAAAACCTCATCAAAAAAGGTTTTACTGGCCCGTCCATATGCATTCTATGAAAAAATAATGAGGAAACCACCAATCATCTGTTAAACGACTGCCATTTTTCCTCTAACATCTGGAATTGGATCCTTATGGTCTTTAATTCCTCTGACAGAGACCCTTCCTCCATTCTCCTTTCCCTTAATCTCTGGCGTACCTCCTTCTCCAACCAGCCTCTCATCAATTTATCTTGGAACCTTCTGCCTAGCATCACATGTTGGGCGATTTAAAAAGAAAGAAATTTCTGCATCTTTAAAAACCTATAAAAATGAGAAGAACAAGTAATTCACTCTATCAAACAGACTCCCAGAAAATCTGCCTCCATAGCCAAGCTCCCGGATCCCACATCCCCCCCACTCGTGAGGATCTCTGTATCCTTTCTCTACTTGACCTTTCCCTCCACTCTTCTCCAATCAACCGCAGTGCTCCTCTAGCCTCCACGCCTGAACCCAAATGGAAGCTTCCTGAGCTCAACTTCAAAAAACTCAATTACGATGGCACTTCTAAAGACAACCTATGAAAAGTTGGATTTGGTGGTGTCTTTCGTAATTATGCAAGTCAAATTCTTTGGATTTACTATGGGAACCTAGGACACACCACCAAAAATGTGACAGAGCTTCAGGCCTTAGCTCACGGTCTCATCATTTCCAGTGATCAGAACTTCTAGCCCCTCATAGTCAAAGGGGACTCCACTGCCGCTACTCAAGATTGTCGTAAGATCCAGCAAGAAAGAAGTGTCCACTAGGTATTGGACTGCTGGAGAATAATTAAAACCCTGTAGAAAATTAAACTTCGCATCGACAATGCAAAAGGAATTACCTTCCTTGCCATCAGATGCAAAGCCAATCAACTAGTTGATCTCCTTGTAAACATTGGCATTAATGGCTGCAATTGTCTCACTTCCGCGTCTTGGGAAACCTATGATTAGCCAACTCTCAGAGAGGAATGTACACGCATCAGAGACTTGGATTCGTAGGAGGCCGGACAAGCCACTCCCTCGGTATCCTCATTCACCCCCCTCTTCAATCATGATCATAACTCCCACCTCCCTCCCCACGTATAATCAAGCCCACAGCTCTGTCGCGGCCAATCATTAGAAGGACACTCCCATCTGCAGCATTCATTTTCTGCAAGACGCCTCCAGCACACTCAGCACGCTCCCCCATGATTGCCCATGCTCTTAGCTCCTCCCTCTAGCCTATATCTTCCTCTCATCGCCCGACTGATCCCCATTCATTCCTCTGGCTCCTTCATCCCAGTTTTCGTCCGCTCTGCTTTTCATCCCCTCCCTGCCTTCCTAGAGGCTTGACCACCCTTGTTACCCTTCATTGTCTTGTGTCTCTGCTCATGCCTCTTTTCTCAACACTGCCCCAGTGGCCCCCCATAGAGCCTATCCTCCCCCCTGCTCATGGTGGATGAGGACGCGGTGCCTGCTCGGCCAACACCTCTCGACCCCCTGTCACCTGCGTGGAGACGGCTGCAAGGAATTCTACTAGAATTTATGCAGCCACTGCCAGCCCTGAAATGCAGCATCATCTCGCACAATTGGAACAAAGATTCCACACCACTCACAGAAACACATCGACAGAAGCTGTGGACGTTGCTTTTGGCTGGGTCCCGAAACCTGGCCTCACCACAGCAACAAAAGATTTTATAGTCGAGTAATTGATCTCTATTGGCAGACCAAAACGATGCTCTCCATGGCTCTCCAAGACCAGTAAGACTGTAACCGCATCTTGGAGTGTAATCTTGACTCACTCATAGAGAAATTTGTGATGTACGTCAATGAATTCCATCACCGTAGGTTTATCGACCACAGCTCTCCTCATTATGCTCTTTTGAAACACCGCTCAACAACCCGCCACCCTCATCCGAGCCCTAAAGAAGAAGTTGCGGACCCAACTTCTCCTCGCTCCACTCCTATGCAGGATTGCCCCAACGCAGGTCCCTCCTCTAGCAGGTGGCAGATTTTTGGTTCCGATGAGGGCGCCCCTAACCACCCAATTAGTGTTTATGAATTCCTGACTGATGAGGCGGAACAACACTGCTCTCTGGGGCTCTAGACTACCAGGTTCTATGATTGTAACTTTCAAAAGTTCTGTTTTGACTTCCACTATGAGGCTTCAATGCCTTTTTCCTAGCCTCATTATCTATGCTTATCTCTAGTTTTTGAAAATAGCTCACTCCCCTCTATTCTCCCCCCTGTGCCTCCCTTCCCAGAGGGTGAAAGCCCAGATTAAAAAGATTATTGTAATCACAATAGCCAGACACTGGTTTTCCTATATGCCTTATAATGGCTACTATGTAATCCAATGTTTCAGATTAATGTGAATAGTCCTACTTTATTTACAAAACAAAAAACAAAAACCAATTCTTGGATGATACAAATGATAAGACCTCCTTGGTATATCTAAAAGTCTAAGCAGTCACAATATAATCAGAGACTACATAACAAAAATAATGTAAGGGCGCAACAATAACAATATTGGGCTTCTATGGGGCACAAAAATAACAATATGGGGGCTACAAGGGCACAAAAATAATAATAAGGGGGCTACACTAGTATTATAGGGACCTAACAATAATCAGATCCTTATAGGTGAAGTTAAGCCATAATATGAGGAGAATATTTCCATAACTATTGATGCCTCTTTATATATGGTCGGTGGTAAGAAGGCTAAGTGTGACAATGATTGAGAAAATAGTCTTGTCCATTATAAACATATATAAATCTCTTCTTGCACCCTTGCCATTGATGTCAAAGGAAGAGGTAAGATAAGGTAAGGACTATGTTACCCTCAGTGCCAAAGTAGGAGATTAATGACATTGTGTTCATTGAGGGCAAAGGAGGAGTAGTAAGGCAAAGAAGCAAAAAAAGAGTAGCAAAAATTGTGATGGCAAAGGAGTAGAAAAGGAACAACAAGAGAAACAAGGTATGTATTGCAGTGATGTTTAACAACAAGAGGTTATATTGCATGTTGTTGATGTTTGATGAGAATGCAATACAAATATGTGATGCAAAGGGTGGTGGAAAAGGAACAAAATGAGCAGCAAGGCATGCATATTATGTTTTTATGGCTTGGTTATGTTTTTTAGGTTGTGCAAGGCAAGGCGATTTGATGCATTGAATTAGGTTATGTTGATTATTATTAAACTATTTTCATATGGGTATACTGTTATTGAACTATTGACAATAGAAAAAAGGAGTAGAAGATATCATAACACTTTTGGTGCATGAACTGTTGTATAAAAATGTGCATTGAGTTATGCTTGCATATAAATTGTGTTAATGATTGATGCTTCCATATGTTTTGTTTTAAGGTTGATTTGAAGATTGTTTTGTTTGAGGAGATTGTTGTCATGCTAGGAAAAGGCAAGACTCCATGACAGCAAATGAAAGACTCAAGGTTGTTCAGAAATGACATGAAGAAGTACTGATACAAGATGTTGCAAAACAAATATATGGCTTTGGAGAGAAATGCATTACATTCATATGTTGCCTACATATTTCTTGCATTGAAAAGTGAATGTTTTACATGTGTTATGATGTTATAATGTGTTACTTGCTTGCATATGTTGCCATTATGTTGGTGTATTTAATCATTACATGTGGCTAAAAATAATATTTGAGCACTTATTTGTGTTTTAATATTCAAAATATGAAGAGTTTTGAAACCAATGAGTGGAAGGAAATGAGTCAAGCATATTTTCTTCATATTCATATGTGGAATACAAACAACCAAAAAACTATCTTTATAAAAGATGTGATTTTGGAAGGAGAAAAAAAGAGAGTTTGAGGTTAGAGAGTTAGAGAGGATGTGAGAGTTGATTGTTCGTGAATTACCTGGCACATATGAAACTGATTGTTGCCATTATGTTGGTGTATTTAATCATTACATGTGGCTAAAAATAATATTTGAGCACTTATTTGTGTTTTAATATTCAAAATATGAAGAGTTTTGAAACCAATGAGTGGAAGGAAATGAGTCAAGCATATTTTCTTCATATTCATATGTGGAATACAAACAACCAAAAAACTATCTTTATAAAAGATGTGATTTTGGAAGGAGAAAAAAAGAGAGTTTGAGGTTAGAGAGTTAGAGAGGATGTGAGAGTTGATTGTTCGTGAATTACCTGGCACATATGAAACTGATGTGAAACAGATTTGAAGGGGAGAAGAGGCTGAGATAAAGATGGAGGTATATAAAACTGATGACCAGCTAAACCAGCATGTTGTTTCTTGTATGTATCAAGGGATTGTAGTTTCCTTTCGATTTTGAGCTTGATAAAGAATAGGTTGTAGCTTGTTCAGGTAGGATCCTCCTCTGGGTTGTAGCCTATAGAATACTTATGGGAGTTGGGGCTTACTTTCATGTTGTATCTTGAAAAAAAATTGAGGTAGCAGCCTCCTCTTGGTTGGAGCCTACAGAAAATTAGATGTAATAAAGGAGTAGGAGCTTTCCTTTTCATCACAACAATAACAAAGTCATGGTTTTATCTCGTTATGGGTTTGCACATATATCTGATGTCCATGTGTGTTGATGTTATGTTCTTATGTGATGTTTTGATTTACTTATTACTTGATGTTCACATATTAGATATGTTGGTCATTATGCATTAAGTTACTCATTTTATGTTTTAGTTAATCAATCAAAAGAAAATAACTTTAATGTCGATGAATGTACTAAACTAATTCATCCCCCCTCTCAGTTTAGTCAAGTTTTCATCATCACTTGGAGCTAGAGTTTCAGGATCTTAGAAACTTCATAGAAAACTCAAATATGGTGGACATGAAAATAGCTAATGGCCTCTTCACTTGGAACAATAGAAGAGGTGGAGCATCCCAGATCTCCTCACATTTAGATCGTTTCCTAGTAGCAGAACAACTCCTCATAGGTGTTCATGAGCTCTCAGCCACAATCGCTCCATCAGTTGGATCATACCATTGGCCCATCTCCCTCTCCTAGAGAAATTTTGGTGAGCCCCTCAAACGGCCCTTCAATTTTGAAAAATTTTGGCTCTTGGACATCAATCTTATTAACAAAATGGAATACTAGTGGAATGCCATGGGTCACATAAAGAGCTCAAATATTTAATTATTCAAACAAAAGCTAAAACAAATCAAGCTCTTCCTTAAAAAGTGGAACCAAGAAGAATTTGGCAATATATTCCATGCAAAACACATTCTAGAAAAGGAAATGGCTACCCTCTAGTAAGATATCATAATCTAGGGTCGCTCAAAGGAGACTAAGGACAAAGAAGAAGCTCTTACCAGGTATCTGTAGGAATGTTACAAATAAGAGGAGTTCTACTAGAAACAAAAATAAAGAGTCAATTGACTGAAGGAGGGAGAGCGGAATACATCCTTCTTTCATAAATCTACCATTCAACACTGCTCTACGAATTACATCCCCTTTCTTCACAATAAAGCAGGGGAAATCATAAGGAAATATGAGGACATTGAAAAGGAGTTATTTGACTACTTCTTTGACCTTATGCGAGACCCTCAGCCACACTGTAGGGAAGCCTTTGGAAAATGACACGAGATATCTCAAAGACAAGCTCAATTTGGATTACATAGAAGGCATTCTTCTAGATTTTGGTTTCAGCACCCATTGGACTCAATGGTTCATGTCTCTTGTATCCTTTTCCTTCTTCTCAATCCTCATCAATGGCTCATATTCAGACACTTTGAAACCTTCACAAGGCATCATACAAGTGTATCCTCTCTCCCCCTTTCTATTTATCCTCATGGTTGAAGGGCTTGGTATATCCACCAAAGTTTTACTTGAAAAGGGCTCTCTTAAAGGCCTCATCCTCCATGAAAATTTCACTCTCTCCCACCAACAATTTGTGGATGATACCCTCCTCATGAATCACCCATTTGTCAATGAGGCCAAACGATTCAAAGGCATCCTAGAACTCTTTTCAACTACCTTAGGTACCTCCATTAATTTATAAAAATATCAAATCTTTTTTTTTAATAGTCCTCTCATCAACTAGTGAAATATCAAGCACATCTTGGGATTATTCTTCGCTTCTCTCCTATACAAGTACCTTGGCTCCCTGCTCAGTGACTTATCCATCAAGAAATATTTGTGGCATGACCTCCTACACAAGATCAACTTTAAAATTAGTTGTTTGACCTTCACATATCTCAACATGTCTAGTTGTCTTGTACTTCTCAAATCTATCCTTCAAGTCATGCCCATTTACTTCTTCTCCATCCTTATTTGCCCCAAATAGGTTCTCAAAAGCATCTAAAATATTCAAATATCTTTCTTTTTTAGAGGAACTAACTTGAAGCACAAATGGCCCTTGGTCAAATGGGATACTTTATGCCTTTCGAAGTCAAAAGGAGGGTTGGGGTTGCATGATCCAGATGTCACCAATAAATTTTTGGGCGCTAAAATATGGTGGTGTTAAATGAAATACAAGAAAAATCCATGATCTAAATAATGGCATATCAAATATTCTAAGAACGTTTCTAAGAAATATCTCATTCGCCTCTCTAATCAAATTCAATGACCCCCCATATGGAAACTCGACATACTCAATAAAACATTGATCTAAATGCACAATTTCTAAGAAATACGAGATGGAAAAACAACACAATTTTGGATGAACTCTTAGAAACAACTTTTAGGTTTTAGTAGCACCCTCACTATCTCTCTCAATCAAGATCTTTCCCAAAATTTTGGTCTCAACTTGGTTCACCAAAATTAGGCGGATAATGGACCCACAGGAGTACGTAAGTGGAAGCATTCCATATTACGTAGGGAAGAAGACACAGAGCACAACAGAAAATCCATGTAAGATTAACTCCTTCAAATACCCATAAGGGAGAAAGAAGGTTTATATATTCTTAAGTGGGGCTACAATAACCTAGGAAGCTTCATTGTCGAGGAAGCTTACCATCTCCTGACTTAGGACTAACCTAACCCACTAGACACTTTTTTAGAAAGAGCTATGCTCCATGAAACTATGGCCTAAAGTAACAACTTTCACCTGGCTCCTTTTAAGATAGCGCACTCTCACTTCGGATAAACTTCTCAAAATATGTTTCCATTGTCCTTCAAATATGGTTCACTCTCACTTGGGATAGCCTTCTCAAAAGAGGTTTCCAAAGCCCTTCTTGGTGCACGAAATAATAGACCACCTATTTGATGCCTACACATAGCAAACAGTCTATGGGACAAATTGAATCATGGTTTCAAACTCACAAAGAAAGTGGATAGCAGTATCACCCAATCCATCAAAATTGGACCAAAGCCCCTTCCAAATTTCATTCCTCAATTGACCATGGAAAATTGACCCCAATTTCTTGACCTAGTAAATATGGAAGGAAAGGAATCAACAAATATTCAATGATAAATACAAAACTTTGGAAGGTATCTAACAAATATTCCACAAATAAATTGAGGAAACATTGACAAAGCTTCTAAAGGAAACCCAAGAGAATATAGCATTGGTGGGGTCATATGTAATCATAAAAGAGAGATTATTGGGCTCTACAATGGATATATCAAATAGGACAGCAAAAATGCAGTTGATTTATTAGCCCTAAACCAAGGTCTTCATATAGCCAAAAACAATCATCTTTTTCCTCTTATAGCTTAATGGGAATTTAAGATTACCATTCATGCAACCCACGAGCTCCTCAATGACACTCCTCCATAAGCTGGAAATTATATCACAGTATGCAACAATTATCCCTTCTTCTATCTCAGCAATATTCCATCATCTTCTCTCACACCAAATGCAAAGCCAACTTTCTAACTAACTTCCTAGCAAACAAAGGGGTGAAAGAACAAGCTCATTATCAAGACTAGTCTTTAGCCTCCCTTCCCATTGCAACCTAGGTATCCCATTGTAAACACATCACTAATCAAGACCTTCGCCTCCCACATATAAGTGTTACAATGATGGTGGAGTCTTGTTAGATTAGGCAGGACATCATTCAATCTTGATATGCTTGAGCACTCCAAGTGGTGTCCATGTGCCATAACTACCTTCCAGATGATAGTTATGATAGTCACTTTGATCTGTTTGACTCATTCACATAGCATCAACATTGTGATCTCTCTCACCTCCTCTCTAATGCATAAGTTAATACTTGTGCCTCTCCTTTTGTCCTGGCTAATATACCAGTTGCATGATCCTCCCCTTCTTCATTTCATGCTCACTTTAGTTGCTGATAGGAGTTGTTACTCTCTCTTCCTCCCTGACACTACCATCAAAGACCACTACAAAATGCTCTGTAATCCTCTATCTTCCAACATGATTCATGAGAGAGTAAGATCTATATGAGGAGGACACATTCGTGGCCATAATTCTTGAATTCAACAGATTGATGATCACATTGAGCTCTTTGACCTTGATATCTCATCTCACATTTGTAGAAAAGTTGCTTCCCTATAATTTGAGGAATGGATATGACTTGGATATGGTATTTGGGTTATTAGTAATTTTTTGGCTCACAATTTGTGGAATCTAGAGCTAGCCAGAGAAGGAGCGGAAAGAATAGTGGAGGAAACAAATTCCCATGCCAGTCAAATTCACCAATTGCTTTGTCATCTCTCCAGAAGCATTGGAATAGATTTTCTGCCAACTTCCCTATTCTCCACATCCTCTAGCTCACTAGGTAGTTCTAAAGTTCAATATTTCTCCCACCTACCTCAATCCTCTCCTCTCCTAGCGGATGAACATAGGACCGAGGCCATGCTACCCATGGCTCACCAAACTAGAAGCTCAAAGAAAAGGTGGAAAACTTGAGGCAGCCCCCACCAATATTGTCCAAAATGTAATTATGGAACCTTCACAACAAGACACAAGTTCATATGGTTGTCTCATTATTGAGGAAAATATGGATGATGACTCTGCTTAGGAAACAGTCAACCAAGCTAGAATCTACAAAGAGCAATCAATCTCATCTAGTTCCAAAGGCAAGCATGTGATCTGAACAGGTTCTCTATTTAGTTTCTTATGTTATGTTTTTCTTTAGCTCCCTACATGGCACATGTTTTTATAACCAAACCTGTCAAAATCCAAATAGAAGCTACTTTTGTAAACTTTTTTTTATTCTTGCATGGACTATGGCACTCTATGGTACTCATACTCTCATTGAGGGACCATCTAGTTTCTCCTTGTTGGGCATATGGTCCATATTTGGCTCCTCTCAGTTTGCCTTCGTCCCCAAGCCTCTCAGTGATTCTATGATTGTAACATATGTATCATACTTTGACTCATATAAATTCACTCTCTTGCTAAAAAAAAGAAGAAGCTAGAATCGAATTTGCATACTATCTGTTACACCATTTTTTTGGTCATCTAACTCATTATCATTAGATGAACCAAAGTACACCATGTAAGACCAATTTTACCCCAAGTAAAATTGCTTTCACCATATAAAATAACATTTATCTATATTTCCTGGTCATATTGAACCCAAAACAAGGAAATTAATTAAATAAATCATTATTTATTTAAGTATTTCCTAGGAATAAGTTATTCAAATCATTATTTAAATAATATTCCTAGTTAAATTTGACTAAATCATTTTTAAATAATTAAATAAATCATTATTTATTTAATTATATTCCCATCATGTCCCTAAAATAATAAATAAATCATTTATTTATTTATTGCTTATAAATAAAGGAATTGACCCAAGTCAAAAGACCTTTTTCCCTCCAACAAATATAATAAAATATTCCTAAAGGGTGATTCTAGAATTTGATTAATAATATTTTATTCATGCACCGAGTTCTAGAACACCCCAATATTTTGTTATAAATAGAAGGGTTTTCCCCATTCATTAGTCACCTTCATTGCATTAGATCACACTGGATCTATTCTTGGTCACCATTTTACATTTTTTCTTTGTGAACTCCCATTGAGTTCTATGTTTGTCAGGGTTTTTCTACCACAATAAGAGAGAGGAATTTTAGATCTAAAACGCTGAGGACTTTCAAGAACCCATCCCATTGAGGAGAACTGGAAAACACCTTTCTTGTTTTCCTCTCAGGTGCCCCATTCTTTAATATAATACAAATCATTCTTTTAAACACTTTGTTCTTGTCTTGTCTATTGGATGCATGGAGCCATATTATATTTTATCTGCTTAATGTGTTTTTGTGCTTAGATCTGAATTTGTGCAGCAGACTTAAAGATATTTTGTAGCCATAAACGATGTTAGGGCTATTTTTTATGTGTAGCTAAAGTGATCTTTTACGACGAAAGATTCAAACTAACAATTGGCGACTCCACACGGGTTTTATTTTACGACCGCTGTCGTTTTATCTCTTCCTGCATATCCAGCGGTTTCAGACCCTAGGGTTTCTCTTCCATTTCATGTTTTTCCTATTTTTATGGTTTTTTTCACCTCTAAAACCCTCAAACAGTCCAATTTTTAACTTCCGTGTGTTTCTGGCCTTATTGCGCAGGTGACAGACATCAGCCGCAGCTGAGACGACAATTTTTTCTGAAATCTGCCGCCGAGAGAGCCGGATCTGCAGGTCGCACTTATCAGCCCAAAAAGTGCGACCTGGACTTGAGGTCGCAATTTTCTGCCCTAAATCTGCAACCTGGACTGCCAAACAAGTCAGAACCTGCGACCTGCACTATTTTCTGCAATTTTCCAGCGCTTTTTCTAGGTTTGTTTTAAGCTTCTGTCAGGGTTTTCCAGCCTCCGCCTCTGCCCGTTTAGACCTGTTTCCGATCTGTTTCACTCAACTAAGTGGGAATCTTGCCCATTAGGGCTCTAGTACCCTCCACTTTTTGTGGGAGATTTTTTGTTGTTTCAGAAGTCTGAATTTCCAGAGTTTCCGCCTTATTGCTTTCAGATCTGATACCTTAGTTTCAGATCTCTTTAGATCAGCTCTTCCCTCTTTCAAATCACCTCATATAGTTTTGTTTGGGTTCATTTCTAGGGCCACCTCATCGCCCCTTCTAGTTTTAGCTAATCTCCCCCTTTTTAGCAGCACCCTTGCCTCTGCCTCTTCGTTGTTTTCTGCACCTCTTTTCGGCAGATTTCTCCTTTAGATCCTTGTCCCTCCCGACCTTAGATCTATTGGCCTATTTTTAGTGTGCTTTTCTTCGTTTTTTCCCTCTTATAGACTAGTTTTGAGAGACCCGCCTTCTTGGGTTAGATTGATGCATTAGTAGTTGTTAATTTTCTGTTCTTTTAGTTTTATTTACTGCAGATTTATTTTCAGTTACACAGCACACCTTTTTTTTTACTTTCAAAATGTTTGGGTTTAAACAATTAAAAGTAATGCACGCCACACATTGACCCTAAGTGAAGAAGAGCCTGGTTAACACCGCCTAGCAAAGACTTTAAAATCAATTGTCACTGCACCTCTCCGCCCTTGACCTCACTTGATTTTATCCCTCCCTGCCCCTGTCGATTTTTCTTCTTCCTGTCATCATTATGCCCCCAAGGCGCTTCTCCCGGAGACTTCTTGGCCTTCACCCTCAGTTTCCGGTCAGTCGAATTCCTCTTTCCTGTCGTCCTCGAGTAAGTCCTCCCCTGAGTCCGCACTCCGACTCTTCCTCTGATTGTTCGCGTTGTCCCCCTACTTCTGGTTCCCCATCTCTTACCTTCACCATGTCTAGTTCAGGACCTATCCCTAACCGCAGTTCTACCACTAGGTCCGTTTCCAGTGGAACCACTACGGGACCTACCTCGACTGCCCCATTGCTCCCTTATATGGCCGGCCTCAGTCTCCCTGACTTCATTAAGCTCATTAGTGACCCTATTCGCCACGATGTCAGTTGGCTTGCTATGCCAACCAATCTCCCCTCTGACATTCCTAAGTTCGAAGGCCTTGCTAGTGAAGATCCCTCCAACCATATCCGATCTTTCCACATGTGGTGTTCCTCCAATTCCCTCACTGATGACTCCATCCGTCTTCGATTGTTCCAACGCATGCTCACCGGAAAAGCTTCTAAATGGTATGTTGACCAAGCCACCTCTTCCCATATCACCTTTGCGACCATTGCCCAAGCCTTTCTATCTTATTTCCAGCTTCCCCTCCGATACGACACTGGTACTGAACTCTTAACTTCTTTCCATCAATCCTCTTCGACCCACCTTTCTGCTCATGTCCAGGAATGGCGGCGAAGACAGAGCTTGTGTCGCGCTCCCCCCTTTGAAGATCGGGTTTACATGGACTGGTTCCTTCGCTCCCTCTTACCTCCCATTGGCAAATATGTCGCATCCCATTTTCCCCAAACTGAAGAAGCCGCCCTCCAAATAGCCTTGAAATATGACCTTATTTACGCCCAATCTGGTTATGTTTATACCGTCCTTCCTAACCTTCCCAAGCCCATTGGCCCTAACGCCTCGGGGGAATCTCACTCTGCCGACGGTATCATTGGAGCCCTGTCACATACCTCTACCCAACCTCTTCCGGGCCATGGTTTCCCTCCAGGGGCCAGCCCCTCCGACACTTTTTCCCCCCCATGTAGCATGTATTTAGGATACGGCATGCCTCCTCCTTTTGCCCACCCTCCTGCTTACCTCACTGCTACCCACCCTACCCCTTATCCGTATCTGCAACCTGGTGTCCCAGCTCCTCCATCATTTGGAGCTCCCAATCCCTTGCCTTTGCCACCCATGCAGCCGCACTTACTACCCCCTTCGGGGCAAGTCTTTGCACAACAGGGGGCACCTAATTTTCTTCCTTCTCACAAAAAGAGGAAAGGAAATCAATCTGCCCCTGGTAATCATGGACCCAATCCTTCAAGTATTGATCCTCACACTGCTACCCAGCCACAGGGTTCTCAGCCCAAGCCGAACAGGCCACTCCGCACCAATAAGCCATGTTCGTGTTGTGGTGTTTATGGTCATTACACTCACGATTTTCCCTTATTACCATAAATGCGGAAGGTGTGGGACTCTCAGGCCGTCGTGCGGGGACAACATTGCTCCCCTACTATCCCCCCTACCCTAGCTACTACTCAACCCGCTGTGTTTACCGATCCTTTCCCTCAACAAGGATTTGTGGCCACTCAACCCCCTCATGCCCTGGTAACCACTCAACCTTCCCCTTCTGGTTCCTCTAATTACCAGATCCTCATGATTTCCTTTGACCCACCTCTCACCGTCGACCTCAACCTTCAAACTCGGTCCCGTCAGTATTCCACACCTCCCGTTCCATCTGTCTCCGAGTCTCCATCGTCAGGTCCTACAGAGCCTCTATCGACACCCAATGTTCCCTTGCAACTCCCTCCGCCCAAAGCCGAGGTTCATCCCAAGCTTCCTAAGGGACCATTCCACCGAAATACTACTTCTGGTCAGGCTGCCCATTTATACAGCATAGTAGATGATCCGGCCCAATTTCCTGCTGCCATTTCAAAACTGGAACTCCTCCAATCGTGTCCTTCTCAAAAGAGGGCGCTACTATCTACCGTGGGCGCTGTAGATCCTGCTGATGACCAATTGATTGTTTTCAACACCCATCAGTCAGAACATCCCCCTCTTCCTCCTTCGGTTTCTTTCCAAATCCCAATCAAAATCCAAAACGCCAATGTTGCTCGGTGTATTATTGATGAGGGGGCATCTACCTGCGTAATGTTCGCTTCAGTTTGGAAACAACTCGGATCCCCTGAA
Organism: Pinus albicaulis; assembly: GCA_034641835.2. Taxonomy (NCBI): domain Eukaryota; kingdom Viridiplantae; phylum Streptophyta; class Pinopsida; order Pinales; family Pinaceae; genus Pinus; species Pinus albicaulis. Next base: position 699,838,394 of record CM076578.1, read on the forward strand.
CTGGCCCCTTCCACCATCACCCTTCGCGCGTGGGATGGCCATGCCTCCCATCCCATTGGCCTATTCCGTAACTGTCATATCACCCTTTCCGGCAAGACTGTTTGTGTCGACGTTGAAGTTATCGACGCCCCTCTTGACTACAACATCCTTTTGGGGCGTAGTTACACCTACTCCATGTCAACCGTCCCATCTGCAGTCCACCGCAAGATGTTTTTCCCTCATAATGGCAAGATTGTCACCATTGACCAATTGACCTACCATGAACCAAAATCTCAGACCTCCCCTGAGTCCACCATCTCTACTGTCACCAATACACCAACTGTTGATTCTTTGACCAGTGTTTCCACTGGCGTCTACAAAGACTCCTCTCTTCTTGGAAATTTTCCTGGTCCTCCCCCCTCGTCTCGGGGCTCGGCACCACGACAATGCTCACGATGGGGGTTTTCGTGGGCCGGCCTTCCGCAGCTCCTCGGCCCGCCAGGCTCAAGAACCTCAATCTTGCCCACCGCTCCCGCTTCCTAGCCCTTCGTCTACCCACCGTACCTTTTTCACCCGACCCTTCCCATCACACTTAGAACCCTCCCTACCCTCCCCCGAGTCGCTCCCCGTGTCTTTCCACCATATGGGTGGAATTCCTTGGTCATTACCCCGCCGGTCAAATACCTTTCCTTGCCCCCCCCCCCCCCCCGGCGTCCATTCGGTCCCCGTCATGGCCACCCTTTCCCTCCCTAATTTAACCTTGGGAATTCTGGTATGGTATCTTACTCCTCCACCCAAGACCCCACCAGGCCACCCCAAACCATACATTGTCGTGACACCAGTGCAACTGATTCCCTTTTCTCCTTCCACCACCACTGTGCCCCTAGCCCCTCCGCAGAACCCTCCTAATGTTGCGATTGCTACAGGCAAGAAACGAAAAACTTGCAAGGGGGCATCCAATTACAAGGCCACCGCACCTGACCCTACCCCTCCCCCACCCGCCAAGCCTTGTGCCTTGTGTGATGGTATCAGTCATGCCACCCACACTTGTCCCGAGTTGCCCCGTATCCAACCCATGGTTAAAGTCGCATTCCCTGAATCTACGATTTCTGAAACCTCTGTTTCTTCCTCATTCGTAGCCAAGAACCCAAAGACTCTTCGCACCAACAAACCATGTGCTCTGTGTGGTGTCCATGGCCATTATTCTCACCATTTTCCTCACCTCACACATTACCGAGCCTCGTTAGAGGTCATTCGCGAGTACGAAATTGAACAAAATCAATCTGCCTCTCCCATCCTTGCTCAATATGCGTCAGGTCTACTCGAGGATCCTCCTGCTACCATTTACATTCCTCCCCCTGATGTTGAAATGTCAGAATCCACTGCTCCCCTCCTATACCTATCATCATCCGCGCAACCATCTGAGTACATTCCCTTCGAATACACTCCCTCTGTTCTGCTTGATCCTCCTTCAGACACATTCTTGGGCTCTTCATGTTTCGACCATCTTTTTACCTGTTCTTCTGTCATTCCCCGTGATGACCTGTATCTACGCCTCTCTTCCCACACTGTTGATTTCGGTAGCTTTGCAGCGTTGTATGGTCCCCTCGACCCTTCCATTCCCTCCCATAATCATGATCGTACCATCTGTATCTTCGATGCTCTTCGTAGCCTGAGTCCCCGCTCTTCCTCCCATAATTCTCATCCATCTCCCTCTCATCGATCTATGAGTCCTAGACATCCTACCCAGACTACTCCCTCCCATAGCCTTCAATGGATGTTTATCCTCTACTCACACTGCCCTCCTTTTTCTCATCCCTCCCATTTGTGGTCCCATGACACTATTATTTCGGCCCTCTCCTCCAACCATTATCTTGGCTATGCCGATGGGGCAAGTCGCTCTTCCCGGAATCTCGCTTCAGCAGCATGGGCCATCTTTACCCCCTTGAATACCCTGGTTCTTGCCAATAGGGTCTGCATTGGTAATGCCACCAATAATCAGGCCGAATATGATGCCGTGCGTGGCCTCTTAGCCGATGCCCTCTCTCATCACATCCTCCATCTGCATGTTCATTTAGATTCCCTTCTTCTTGTCCTACAACTTAATGGTGTCTATCAAGTACATAACCCTCTCCTGTTTAGACAATATTTACGTGTGAAACTTTTGATACGTGCATTTACATCTATTACTTTCCACCATATCCCTCGACGTCAAAATCACTACGTCGATCAAATTGCAAATCATGTTCTAGACTGGCATTTATCACACACAAGGCAATAACATTTCACATTATCCACAAAATATACATAAATCATATATATCATATAACATGTGTTTTGAGAGTCCATCTGCTCTAAAACATATCACATGCCCATAGCATGGTACAAAAAGAAAAACTACAAAATGGAGGCCACCACTTGCCCCTACAAAAACACTGGGGGGCACCATCTGCCCTACATCTAATCACTCTCCGGAGGATCCCAAGCCAGTGGCTCTACTCCCGCAGCTCATATATCACGCACAATCTGACCGGCCATCGCCATGCGTCACATGATACCTCGCCATTCCGAGGGTAGCCCAATACATAACTCTATGTACTAGTCATCTAAATCCTTCCAACCACACTCCGACACACCGGTCAGCAACCCCTCACATCTACGACGGATGTCCTCCACCAGAGCGGCCATATCCTCGTTCTATGTTGTCCTTGATCCACTCGCACCTGTAGCTCCTGCTGCTGTCGGTCGCCCCATATATCCGACCGGTTTCACCGGAGCTATATCTGCATTCCAAAACATATAACGATTAGTACCATGCATACTAGTCACAAACTCTAAAATGCACAAAACAGATTAGTTTCTTGTCACTTACCATCGGGCCCCCACACTCGACCAGGCGGAAGCAGCAAGTCTGGATCTCCCCAATAACTCATCCCACTATAGGGATAATCGTCTATGTATAGTGGCATCTCATCCCAATGGGCGAAGAACTCTGGTCGGAACACCCGTCCGACTGCCCCTCCCCCTCCTCTACACAGTAATCGTCCCCACCAACGCATCCGAGGCTCTCTCGGACCTCCATCAGGTAACTGTATATGAGGTCGCAAGGTCGGGATCTTCTCAAAGAAGAAAGAACACAAAACAGTCCCATAGGCACAATCATGATTCACTTGTCGCTTGCATAGTGACAGCTGTCGTTTCACCGACACCAACATCATCTAGGCCCACCCATAGTAGGTCCCACTCAACACACTCTCCACAATCATCATCTGCCCTCCAGTGATGTGATGGAACGCCTGGCTACCCAAGATCTGCAACACTGCTGCGGCCACTGTCCGGGTCTCCAACCTCTCTAGATCACCAATGGATATCTGAGTCCCTTTGACTTGGACACCTGGTCGACAATGCCACTCAAAAAACTCCATAATGTTACACCCCCGTGGTGACACTGGCTGTGTATTTCCCACCATCCCTAATGGTGGGAGACCAGTCAAGAAATACAAATCCTAGACCGTCAGCTCGATCCTATGCCCCTGCACTACAAACGCCTCATGATCTGGATCCCAATAACTGATAATCCGGGCCAACAAGGGCTCTCTATCCCTCATCAACGGGTTCTCCAAAAATTTCAGAACCCCATACCTAGCCAGTGCACAACGGTCACCCTGATCCGCCTGGATTTCCGTCCGTAATGTACCTAAGTCTCTCTCTCTCCACTTGATCCGTATATCTGCCATATCTGCACAAAAACATCATTTTTGTCAGCCTCCAGATCAACAAAACTACATTAACTTACACCAAAACAGCATCTCAGCACATGACAGCCCTGAAACCCCCCACATCTAACAGGTCGCACTTTTTGGGCAAAACTTGGGCCAAGTCGCACTTTTCAGGCCCAAACCTGCGTCGCAGGTCGCATCTTTTGCCCCAAAAAGTGCGACCCGACCGTAATGATGAAATAGGGGCAGTTACTGAGAATTAAAGCCCTAATCTGTAATTTGAATCCATCAAAAACAAAGCTTAGGAGTTGGCCTCTTACCTGCAACTGACGGATCACAATTCCAACGGTCGGTTTGTCTGCTACAATCGCCGCAAGATTTAGGGCCTTCTCTCCTCTCCACATTCACCACAGCTACGCAAGAAAATGAATGATTTGGAGGGAAAACGCCCTATTAGAAGAAAACCCCTGTTTTTTCTTTCGCCCGCTGCGACAAAACCGTAGCCCCGTTTGACAAACCGTCCACACCGTTGAAAATCTCTCACTGAGCACTCAAATGGGTATTTGTCAGTTTTTTATGTTTTGATACTTCACCAGGACACATTTTGTCCATGAAGGGTCTATTCACCTCTTCTCAAAATCGAATTTCTTCACTTATGACACTTGTACTCGGGGCACCACTTTGCCTTCTTACTCATCTTCGTTCGTGTTGATTTTCGTCATGAGCTACCCTATTGTATTCATGCTTTTATGGTTCCCCATTGGACCCTTACTATGAGGCAGCACCATCAAGTCGCCCTTGTTTAGAGCATCCCAGTCGAGTCCACATCACATTCATAGAGCCTATTTTGCGTCCCTTTGTACCCCGCTATATTCCTCCCTTCTGCCTTGCTTGATCCCTCTCTCATGCCACACATTATGGCCTTTCGCACCCTTGTCCCCTATCCCTCCTGATATCGTGTCAGTCGCTGCCAAGCTATTCATGCCCTTTATGCTCTAACAAGGGAAGTTGTCCAACTGCTCCTCCCTATCCCTCATTCCATCATCATCATTAGTGTCTCTCTGTTCATCGCTCTACTATTTTCCCTCGTGCCTTAGTTGGGGTTCCCCTATTGCCTCACCTATGGCGGACCTACTTCTGTCAACATCAGCTCATTTACTCCAGAAGCCAGGTCTAGGGGGCAGTGTACCTTGGTTCGAGCTCTTCTCAGCATGATCGTGATTTATACACTTGATGGTCCAGTGATGCAGCAACAGCTATTGGTGATTCCCGGGCGTGTGTGAGACGTCTCAACCCTCATGAGGGGGTGGCCCTGAGGTAGCCCCCCACATGCCCGGATGACTTTTTTATTTCCGCCCTTGATGCAGCTCCTCTCATTTGATGATATCGGCCTCAACCGCTTGCAGCGCCTCTACGATTTGCATATATCAGTTCGATGTTGTGAGCCCTTCCCCGTGTGTAGGGGGCATTTGGGTATATTTGTATCTCATGTATTAAAATCTTCTTGTATAAGTCCTGACGGTTATTCTAGGCATCGCATGTATGTGGGATTCATCATTTTATTTATCTGGCTCATGTTTAGGCCAGCATATACTTCATCCTTGCATTCCGTGGTTTTCTGGGCGCCTTATTCTTTGTACTATTGTATCGGCGGGCATAGGTATGCCTCCCCCGCCGCCTTTCACACTGGTACTACTACATCACCTAGAGACTTGTTGCACCTGTAAGTCTCGTCTCCTCAGGGTCTAGTCCTTTAGAACATTCTACTACCTTACATTCCTCTCTCTCACTTCCCTCTTGATGCCTAGTGATTGAGTTCTTACAACGTACTTCGGTCATACTATTTGCTCCTAACACTCGTACGTTGGGGGGCAATCTGTTACACCATTTTTTTGGTCATCTAACTCATTATCATTAGATGAACCCAAGTACACCATGTAAGACCAATTTTACCCCAAGTAAAATTGCTTTCACCATATAAAATAACATTTATCTATATTTCTTGGTCATATTTAACCAAAAACAAGGAAATTAATTAAATAAATCATTATTTATTTAAGTATTTCCTAGGAATAAGTTATTCAAATCATTATTTAAATAATATTCCTAGTTAAATTTGACTAAATCATTTTTAAATAATTAAATAAATCATTATTTATTTAATTATATTCCCATCATGTCCCTAAAATAATAAATAAATCATTTATTTATTTATTGTTTATAAATAAAGGAATTGACCCAAGTCAAAACACCTTTTCCCTCCAACAAATATAATAAAATATTCCTAAAGGGTGATTCTAGAATTTGATTAATAATATTTTATTCATGCACCGAGTTCTAGAACACCCCAATATTTTGTTATAAATAGAAGGGTTTTCCCCATTCATTAGTCACCTTCATTGCAATAGATCACACTGGATCTATTCTTGGTCACCATTTTACATTTTTCTTTGTGAACTCCCATTGAGTTCTATGTTTGTCAGGGTTTTTCTACCACAATATGAGAGAGGAATTTTATATCTGAAATGCTGAGGACTTTCAAGAACCCATCCCATTGAGGAGAACTGGAAAACACCTTTCTTTTTTTCCTCTCAGGTGCCCCATTCTTTAATATAATACAAATCATTCTTTTAAACACTTTGTTCTTCTCTTGTCTATTGGATGCATGGAGTCATATTATATTTTATCTGCTTAATGTCTTTTTGTGCTTAGATCTGAATTTGTGCAGCAGACTTAAAGATATTTTGCAGCCATAAACAATGTTAGGGCTATTTTTTATGCGTAGCTAAAGTGATATTTTACGACGAAAGATTCATACTAACACTATCAATCATAATATTAGCTTATATATCCTTTCATATTAAGAGTGATTTTATGAGTCGAGTGAATAATTAGCCATCATTGGCCCACTTATTCAATCTGCTAGTTAATATGCACCTTAGCCTACCATGCTTACATCCATGTAATCATCCTTCCAATAAATTATGCATGTACCATTATGATGTTCACACAATCATACTTAGTCAATATTACCTCGGGTACACTCTTATATCACCACACCTATGTCCCCAAGTTTAAATTACTTTGGAGATTATGAATATTGATAGTTTGGCATTATCCAATTGGGTCCAAAAGATCAATTTCTACCATTTTATGAGATTAAACCTTTTATCAAGTTTCCCTTTGAATTATCTTTCCAATAGTTATAAGCATGCTCAATTGAGAGTTATGAGTTGAAAGTTATGGCTCTTTTAAGTTGCCACTTATGTTTAGCTTTTGCAATTTCTCCAAGCTTATGTGCACATGTACACACACACACACACACACATATAAACTTATATTCCATAAGTGAAATATATATTTTTTTTCCCATAAGGATGTTTCAAAATGGGTAATAGCATTAAATAATTATTCTTAGAAAGTTGCATGAAAAATTGTTTCATCGAAACAATTTATCTACAAAATTATTGCCTTTGAAAATAGAATTCCATTCCACAGGTGTCCTAGTCATCCCATAGTTCATATTGTCCAAAAGATATTGTTGGGAGTTGAAGAGCCTCCTTGGAGATTTTATCTTCCTATTGATTCAATTATCGATAGATATGAGTATGAGATGTCAACTCATAAGGTCTATTTTTGGAGAAATCACATGCAGGATTTTATTCAAGTTCAAGACATTTATCTCTACGTTATTATTTTCCCAATCTATCACCACTTTGTAGTTGCCCAGAACCTATATTTTTTTAGTTTCCAAATGCCTTGTTGCATACAAAATCACCCATAGGCATGTGAATTATGCTTTCATGTTTGTTCTGCACATTGTGCATATTAAAGAAGATAATGATGGTTTTGATTTAAATATAGAACACCACCAACCCCGCAGTGAGGAGTATCCCCTTGGCTATTGCCATCAAATAATCCACACAGGATTTATTTACCAAGGTTTGGCATCACATGAACCCTTGAATTATTCCTTTTAGGCTCTGACCTGTATGATTTGACTAATTTTTTGGTGATTCCACTTGTTATCTTAGGCGAGATAAATTTATTCTTAAATACAGTCTGATTTTTCACCCACCAAATATTGTTCACGAAGATGGCAAAGGAATGTTTGATAAGATTTCATCAATTGATCTAAAATCTAATCTCGTGTGCACTCTTCTAATGACCTGTTATTCCAACTTGTCATCATTAAATAAAATTATGCATTGAGGATACTCTAGACCTTTTTTGTACATAAACAAGAAATGAAAATATGTGAAATGGACTTTGCATCCATAATACACAAGACACATTGATTTGGTCCATTCATCATTTTTTGAGTAAATTGTCCCAAGTGAGCAATTTTTTATTCAAAGCCAGCCATATGATAATTTTCATTTGATGGGACAAGAGTGTTTCCATATATAACGCCATCACCATCTATGCGGTTGATCATGATTTGACTCCATAAATGCCTTTTAAACTAGTTTCGTAGTGTATTCCCTGAAGTTAGAATTATTTGACCATATCAATTGACTTTGATCATCATCGAATAATCAGATAAGGGATGAAACAAGAAGTCTGACATATCCATTCCACTTTGCAGCTTTTGGTTCAGGAAGTGCTAAATCAATTAAAGATTTCCAGGATAGGCTCCTAATGGGAATGTTGGTTGGTGATTTAGCATCAACCACAAAATGAATATTTGTCGATCTCAATAGACGAATGCAATTTTGCGTATTCACACTCGCTCCAACCCATAGATCCACTCCAACACAGATAGACTTCCCATTTCCTACTCTCCATGCAACCCAATTCCCGATAAGTGGAAACGATTTGGTGAGAGCTCTCCATAGAGTGGAAGATTTTTTACAAGATTTGACAAGATCCTCGTACCAATACAAAATGATTTTATCACCAAGAGATTTTTACTATAGGGCTCATCTCCATATTGAAATGTTGTTTGCGAAATGATAAGGACTTAGGCCTGCCAAGGATGGAAAAAAAATTGGAGGTTTTTTAATCTCCACCCTCCCATCCATTGAGGCATAGCTAGCGATGAATAGGAGGCAAGACAAAATCCTCTAAACTTTGCTTTAACCAACTATAAAATTTGAAAGCTTAAATTCCTGATTTGATTTAGAATGATTTTGGGAACGAGATTAATCGAGGTCTAATATACTTCGATACTCTCGAGAATACCTTTAACGAGAACCAAGGTCCACCTCTAGATGGAAGACAATTTGTCCAGACTGCAATGTTCTTTTCTACCTTTTTAAAAGGCCATATCCAATCATCATATCTTTAACCATTTGATTTTAACATGAAACCCAAGTGTTGTTGATTTTTGTAGCATCAAATGTGCTCTAGCTTCGAGATTTTGCAGAGAGGCTAAGACACATGCATTCTCCAATACCCAAAAATCGTTTGGGGAAATTCCACTCGGAGAGGATTTAGTTAAAATAAATATTTATTTTTAATGTATTCCTAAGTCTAAACTTAGGAAATGAGAATAATTAAAGGGTATTAATTAAATCAGGTGCGAACCTTCTAGATAAAGGCATGGATCGAGTCTCCTAGATAATATGAGCCATTGATTAATATCTGATATTGGTCGTTGATATGTCAACGAGAGATTATAAGAAGGATCTCGATGGGTACTTGGAGAACACATTTGAGGAGTGCACAGATCGATTTTGCTGGAATATCGAATTCTCAGGGAGGCAACGCTGAGTTCCTAGAGAGAGATCGAGTGATATCTTTACAGTGAGGGGCAGAGATAGTAGATCAGAGGAATTTTTCCAGATCCGGGGAGTGCAAGGCAGAGAAGACATTGATAGCCATAGAGAGGCAGCGCAAAGATTCAGAGGGAGTTTGAAATTTTATAGGAGACAGTCGAGATCCAGTGTTGAAAGTGGGGGTGTGAGTCCGAAGGGCCAGAGGGTCAATTTTCCAGTTAGTAGGAGATCAGAAGGAGGAGTGACACAGTCCCGAGAGATGTGACTGCATAGGCAGACACAGTTACTGCGTAGGGAAACTCTTCTCCTGTCTAGATCAGTGTCAAATTTACCGTGAAAATGTGAGATTTTCTCACTATCTATTTCATCATTTTTTCTTTGTATCGGATATCTAGTTGGGCATCCAATGAATTGTACTCATATTACTACTGCATAATAATTAAAACCCTTGGTTGTTGCACCGATTTTCCCAAGTTGGATTTTTTTGGGGACGATTGTCCAAAAATAACGATGTACTTGTCAATGTGTGTTTCTATCTTTCCTGTGTTGTATTTTCCGTAGTATTTTATATTGTGTTGGATACAGTGATTTTAATTTGATATTTTTCGTAAGAAACTATAAGTAAACTGTTCATTTAATTAAACAATTAGAAGAATTAACATCAGTTGTTGCATTAGGTTTTGGGGAACCAAATTTTGACATGGTATCAGAGCGGAGATAGAAGCCAAAGAGTTCAGTTACAGAAGGGAAGAGGGTGATTCAAGGCACTACGTAGGCAGCTACTCGAAACCCCAAAGGTTGATATGTCCAAAGGCCAGCAGGGTAGATTTTTGAGGAATTTTTTGGCTTTGAGTGAGTCGACAGAGAACAAGATTTCTAGATCAAGATTTATCAGGGGTAGAGGGAGTAGCGCAATAGTTTCCATGTAGAGAAGATCTTCAGTTGGGACGCATTTTTCTGCAGCATTTTTTTAGAGAAGAAAAGTATCAAGAGGAAAAAAAGAACACACTTAGGGAATTTTGTCCTTAGAAAATTTCTAGCCAAGAAATTCTATTTTTCCATGCAGAGCAACAGTATCCGAGAGCAGTTTTGCTCACTCCAGTAGGGAGTGCATAGAGCCATTTAGCAGCTACACAGAGGGTTAGAGGTAGAGTTCGACTTTGTTATTTTGGAGAGATGGAATCAGCTGGGTTGAGAGATTAGGATCGGTTAGATGGAGCGTCTAACAACGTGATTTGGAAGGCAAGGATCTCCTTCCTTCTGGATGAGTACGATCTCAAAACCTATATCGATAATGTGGTGGTTGTCCCCATAGATCTAGATCTGTTGAAGACATACAATAAGGATATGGCTAAGGTGAAGAGAATTATCCTTGATGGAGTTTGAATTCATGTTGTATCTCACATAGCAGCCCTTGAAACAACCAAAGAGATGTGGGACTCCCTTGCCACATTGTACGAGGGATATTCCAAGCAACAAAAGATGTATCTGGAAGAGAAGTTGAAGAGCACATGCATGCAGAAGGGAGAACACATAGACAACTTTCTCCACATGCCTCAAGATGTCCGAGATCAATTAGAAGTTGTAGGGTCAGCTCTTTAGGATACATAGATGGTGCATATAGCTATAAATGTTGTCTGAGAAGAATAGAAAGTGTTTTTCCAAAGTATTTTAGGAAAAGAAAAATTGCATAGTGGGATAGGATGTGGGCAAATCTGTAGCAAAAATACTTGAGGCGAGAATTAGTGAAGAGTAACCACGAAGGCAGTAGTAGTAGTGGATAGAAAGAAGAGGAGAATGCAACCCTCGCATCAAAATGGCGGCATGAGCAGAGCAGAAGAAATAAGGAACTTTTGAAGATCAAGTACTTTAGGTGTGGTGAACTTGATCACTATGCTACCTAGTGTCCACTAGGAAAGAGGAAGAAAGAGGAGAGGCAACATTGGCAAGCTACATCTGTATAGATCGACAGGTTGTCCTCCAGGCTGGAAGAAAAGTTTCCCATGATCACCGATATACCTCTAGGGGTGAGGTGGGTTGATTTGGTTTTGTAGCCTCAAAGAGCTACATGATGGGCCTGATCCTTGAGGAGTCCACCTCATTGATCAATTCCTTGCTATGGGAGCCCCTGAGAAACAGTAGCAGGATGGACCAATGACAGTTGGTGCAAGCAAGTGCCAAAGCGACAAATGCAATGGTTAGTAGCGTTAGAAACTAAGAAATGTGGAGCAGAGTTGGAAATAGTGTTGTTGGCATAGTGCAGAGTCAGCAGCAACATATATGATTCAGTGACAATGCAGATACTAGCATCATTCAGAACTTGGGTGACAAATACATAAGACTGAACACAGTTGGTTAAGTATGATGGAAATCTCTCAGTTGTAACAATGGAAAATGAGAGACAGTTGCAGATGTTGTAGTGGCAGTAGCAACAGAGTTGTAGTGAAAATGCAGTAGTTGAAAATAGTATGCAGTAGTACATACATTAATAGTGCAATATGAGGTGATATAAATTCAGAGTGATGCTTCAGTGGGTCGCAGCACTTGATAACATTCCTCTTTAGGAGGGGGTGTTGATTTTTGTAGCATCGGATGTTCTATAGACTCTAGATTTGAAAAGAGTCTAAGACACATGTATTCTCTAATACCCAAAAATCATTTGGGGAAATTCCATAGAGAGAGGATTTAATTAAAATAATTAATTATTTTTAATGTATTCCTAAGTCTAAACTTAGGAAATGAGAATAATTAAAGGGTATTAATTAAATCGGGTGCGAATCTTCTAGATAAAGGCGTGGATCGAGTCCTAGATAATCTGAGCCATTGATTAAGATCTAATGTTGGTCATTGATATGTCAACGAGAAATTATAAGAAGGAGCTCGATGGGCACTTGGAGAACACACTTAAGGAGTACAAAGATTGATTTTATTGGAATATCGAATTCTCAAAGAGCCAACGCTTAGCTGCTAGAGAGAGATCACGTGAGATATTTGTAGTGAGGGGAAGAAATAGTAGACCGGAGGAAGCTTTCCAGATCTAGGGAGTGCAAGGCAGAGAAGACATTAAGATCCACAGAGAGGCAATGCAGAGCTTCAGAGGGAGTCTGCAATTTTGCTGGGAGACAGTCGAGATCCAATTGCAAAAGTCGGGGTGTGAGTCCAGAGGGCCAGAGGGTTGAGTTCCCAATTAGCAGGAGATCAAAAGGAGGAGTGACACAGTCCCAGGAGCTGTGATTCAATGATTTCATAGGAAGACGCAATTACTACGCAGAGATAGCGCAGGGCAACTCTTCTCTTGTCCAGATCAGTACCGGATTGTCCGTGGTAGTGTGATATTTTCTCACTATCTTTTTTGTCAGTTTTTCTTTGTATCGTGTTGTGGATCATCTGCATATCCTTTTAATTTTATATTTAAAATACAAAAAAAATTGAAATTGAAATAAAATCAAATATGTTAAAGTATTATAGTTTTATACTTTGGCATAAAAAGAAAAAGTTTTTAGTTTTATGTATTAAAGTTTAATTGTTTTAAACTTTGTACAAGTGGGTTTTGTATCAAATGATTAAAGGCATATCAATTTAATCGAAAGAGAGTGTTGATATTCAAAGTCTGAACCAAATGACCCAACCCGTGGGCACTACCAGCACGATAGTTAACGAAATGGGTGCCTCCGCAATTGACTGGGTTGACTGCGGAGGCAATAGAGATCAACGGTGGATATCGACTGCGGGAGCACCAGCCGGAGTTCTCAGCTGTACCCCGAGACCCCCCGCAGTGATGTCATATGTCGAATGGAAAAAAGTTGTGCAGGATAAGAATTCAATCAATTTATGTCCCATTTGAACCAATAAAAGTCCTTTTTATTGGTTTTGAACCCTTCTTTATATCTATCGCAACCTTTAAATACCTTCACAAACCCCCATTTCGGCCTTAAAATCTAACTTTTTCATTAGCAGACCTTTAAGCCCCCATGGGTTTAAGACCTCAGCTCCTTTCTCCATGCGACTGGGACCCGTGACCGTCAGCCTCAGTCGTTAGCCCTTTTCGCGCTATCGGACTTCGCTCCGCCCCTATTTCTTCCGCTTCCTTATGTTTCCCCACCGATGGGATCTGAGCCGTTGATCTTGCAAATCTAACGGTTCTCACTCCATCACACCAACAGTTTTCCTCCTTAATCATCACTTACCAAACCACCTCGCCGATATGTTTTGGACTGTTGATCTAGCTCCCCTAGGTCCAACGGTCAGTGCACTTTCGTTGTTTCGCTACCTCTTTGCTCCATTCATTCATTTCTGTGGCACACTGATTTCATCTGGACCATCAATCCTCCTAATCAGACGGTCATCGCTTCATCGCCGCATCGCGGTTCACCCCTTCCCTCGCACCATTCATGCCCTTGTGCAATTCCACGATGCATTCTCCACCGTTGATTTCCCCAGATCCAACGGCCCACATTCATTATTGCGCCCATTTCACCCAACCCCTCCGTAATGCTTTTTCAACACGAAATGGGCGGTTTTTAAAGGGACACGTGTCAACCACTGGCATGTATCGCGTCCACCCAGCATAAAACCATTTACCGCTTATTCCCAGCGTGAAAACCACTCGCGGTTTTCTGCAAAACCGCTTATCATCATTTCCGCGCCAATATTCAAACTTGCACAGGTTTTTTCTTGGTTTCCGTGATATAACCTTCCTCTCAGCATTTTCCCTCCTCCGCATTGCTCCATAACCCTCGCTGAGCCATCTGAAGCAGTCAAACCATAAACGCAGGATTTCATAACAAGTTTATCGTTGTATGCAGGTTTAAAATGGTGGCTTAATGTTGCAGGCCCTTCCATAGCAAAACACCAGTGGAAAAAGCCAAGGATGACAATCCTGAGGCTGAATCAATGCAGAAAGGGATTCACAGTTTGATTATTAATGTCTTATCAGTGTCTCATGAACATTGGTGAAGAACAAAACCCCCAGCGTGGAAGCCCAGCCACTTGTACAATATAGAAAACAGTGAAGATCACAGATTAGAGATTAAGGGATAAAGGTTAAGCATAAAGTAAGAAAAAAAATGGCTTAACTTGCAGATCAAATATAAAAACACAGTTAAAGCCAAATCACAGGACTCCAACAATTGTTAATATGAGGCAGGCGTTTGAGGAAGTAACAAAATTATTGGAGGAAACACATATGTGTCATATTGTATCATTCTGGTTTAATAGACAGAAACACCCAAATATACACTAAGTATTGGGTTAAAACCACGTTTAAATAGAGATCAAATTTCAAGCAATTATGAACGCTAAGTTTTATTGTCATCAGGTCCGCAGATCCATATCACAACGCCAAAAGCCTTTTCAAAGGGAACATCGCCGAAGGCGGAATCGGAATCAGGAATTGAGCGACTGCTCGTCACCGATGCGATTGCATCACAACATCATCCATCGCATTATCAAAATTTCCGCAGCGCTGAACTCCGCCGTCCATTTTATACCGATGCGATCATCGCACCATCGGCATTGCATCACACTAGCCCCTCGCTTCATCGCTCATCGTATATCGCGATTTCCTAAGCCCAAAACATTCCCGCTCCTCTTCCGCTTGCGATTGCGATTCCCGTGGCCCACCATTTCTCTTTCCGTTATTTTCAAAGGAAAAAGGGTTTTTCTTCGTGAATGAGGCATATTCGTTTGGTTTATTAAAAGGGTTTTCTTCAGCAAAAGGAAAAGAAGCCACGCCATCAGCAATTCCTATAGATTAGGATACTTACTTCATGTTATTTTCTGAAGACAATGTAACTGTAAAAAGACATTTTCAAGGCATGTAATAGACAGCCTTCGAAGTCATGAAGTAGTTTTGGTAGTTAGAATTGGTTACAGAAGTTCCAAACTGTCTTTTACCGTATTTAATGTAATTTTCAAGAGGAAGGAAGGTTCCGAGTTCTGGACCTTCAAAGCTTAATTTTTGGACTCAGAGATTGACAAGTTAATGAATGAGTATGCAAGTTTCTATCATTTCATTAATGTTGAAATGCATTCTCAGTTTACGTTATGTTTTTCCATCTATGAATGAAACAGAGTTATGAGCAGTCGGCCTCTTTATACTTATGTATTTCAGAGTTAAAAAACCTTAATTTGCACTCCTCTGTTTTAACTATTTCTTCATATACTTCTTCTGGATTTTGAAATGGTATTTTATGTATAAAACAACATATCAGTTTGAAGTTCTCCCTTCTGTTTCTTTTGATTCTTTCATCCAACATTGGCTAAAGATAGCATTGCAGATTGTTCATATATTTGATATTTTAAGGGTTTGATCTTTAATATTTTAGGGTTGATAAGACAAAGACAAATATATACATTCGTGACATAATGAGATAGATGTCTTAAGCATCGATTCCTTATCACAGTTAAGGGATTGTCTCTTAAGATACAACATTAATTGGCGCCATTACTGAGGAGCGAAGATTCGAAGTTTTCCCTGGGTTTTGTTCATATTTCCTCTGGTTGTTCAGAGAGGAGGAAATACTAAGCTATGCTTCTTTAAAATAATTCTGGCTCCTAAGAGGCCTCACACGAGGTCAGATACCTCTTAGCAAAAAGTTCTTGTTTTGTCTGATCCAGAAAAGCTGGTTTCAAAGAAGGGCCAGAAAACAAAAATATTTTCTACACTTGACGCCTAATGCTTGCACCGGGCAGCAGTTCACATACATTTTCGTCCAAGGATATTTCTCGGAAACTCATTTTCCCAGAAAAAGAATCCTCACCTTCACCCATTCATTTCCAAGAACCAACGTTAGAAGAACAACCTTTTGAGTTTGTATCATTTCTTCTTACAGAAACTCAACCTTATACAGTTGCTAGTTCCTCTGCTATTGTTCATACACCAGCCCTATATCATTTGTTCCACCTCATTCATCCCCATCTACAACTGGTATCCATTTTACCCCTGCTCAAGGAGCAGTCAATCAAGGCATAAACATGGAAGCCCCTGCTTTCTTAATGAATAGATATGCACCATTAAATATACCCCAACCAATGAATGCAATGCCTCAGGAGTATCTCAAGTTGCTCCCTAGATTTACTAGTGAAGATGAAATAATTGCAGAACATCACTTGCCCTTGTTCTGCACATTTGCTGAAAATTTTAATGTGGAACATCTTGATGTGGTAATGAGACTTTTTGTACAGTCTCTAAGTGGAGAGGAAATAAAATGGTTCAAAGGATTACCCAATGGTTCAATAAATAATTGGGATGAATTAGAAAGACATTTCATCCAGAGATGGGGAGAAAAAAGGGACCATGGTTATTTTTTAACAGAATTTAATGCTATAAAGAAAAAATCAAATGAAAGTATGAGTGATTTTTTCAAAAGATTTAATAAGTTGTACAATAGTTTGCCAGTGGAAATGAAACCTCCTCCTATTGGAGCAAGGGTTATTTTTTATGGAGCATTTGAGCCGGATTTTAGTTTTACAATGAGAGAAAGAAGATCCCCCACTCTTGAACAGATTCAAACTGATGCCTTAGAGATTGAGGCAAATATGTTTGTTGCTGCGAAAGTTCAAGATAAAGAAGGAGCCTCATCTCAAGATCAGAGGATAGATGATATGACAAAGGTCATTAAAAATTTGTCAAATAAACTGATAAATCTGGAACTAAATAACAATAAAGCTGCACAACAAAACAGAGGGGTTTTCAATCCCCAATTCAGAAAACAGCCCCTTCAAATTTTACAGAGAGGAAGGAAAGATCAAGATCAAGTCCAAGCACCTTTATATATAGAAGCAGCTCCATCACATTCTACTGATAATGATCAGAAAGAAGATGAAGATCAAATTTTTGTTGTATATATGCAAGGTGATGAAACATAATAAGAGAGTGAGAAAGAATATGTAGAAGAATGTAAAGAAGCTGATATTTCATTTGACCAGGAAGAAATGGATGATTATTGCAAACAATTTACTGATTTTATGCAGGTGGAGTTGCATAAGAAATATTATTTGAGGTCAAAAAAGAGGTTGAGAACTCAAGATGATGAAGAGAAAGAATCAGGATCAGTAACTACTCCAATGGCGACTCCACTACAGAAGAACCAAATTAAAAAATCAGACAAGGGGAAATAGCCCATGAATCAAGATAAAGAAAAAGAAAAACAGGAAGCTGATGCTTCCCAAATAAAACATAATGATTTGAATATGTTGGAGAAGATTGTTATGGTTTCTGATCAAACTGCAAATTCAAACAGAAACCAAGAAGAACATAAAAAGTTGACAAAACAAAATCAAACTTTCAGTTTGTCAAAAGAGTTAGAAAAAGTGAAGATTCAAGTACCACTTCTTGAGTTGGTTAAAACCCCTGGTTAAAAGAAGGAAATTGCAAAGTTTATTAATTTATCTCAGTCTGACAAGGTGGGTGATATAGTGAACCTGCAAGAGGAGAAACCAGTGGTTACTTTTGGACCTCATGTTGAAGAGGTAGATTCTTCTGTTCCACCTTTTTATATATCAGTTCTGCTACCTGATTTCATTTTGCATAATTGTATGCTAGATTCTAGTGCATCACATAATCTAATGCCACTGTCTGTGATAAAAGAGTTAAATTTGCAAATTACCAAGCCATATAGAGACCTTTATTCCTTTGATTCAAAAAGGGTAAAGTGTGTGGGTCTTATCAAAGATATGGTTGTTTCCTTAACCCAAATTCCAGCTAAGAGTATTATGATGGATGTGGTAGTAGCAGATATTCCAACCAGATTTGGTATGTTGTTGTCTAGATCTTGGGGGGAAAAACTTGGAGGAGTTTCGAAATTAGATTTCACATATGCCATCATTCCTGTTTTTAATGGGGAGGAAAGGAGGTTATGCAGAGAAACTAGATTTTTGAAAACTACTACCAAGAAAGATGCAGGTAATTCCCCCATTTATGGTCAAGAGAAGGAGGATCTCTTTTGTTTTATGCTGCATGAAGATGTAGAATTTGCTGAAGATTCACAAAAGCAGCTCCCTTTAGCTATTGTACATAAGGAGCTGCAGTCAAATAAGCTTTGGAAGTGTTATTTTGATGGTGCATTTTCAAAGGAGGGCACCGGAGTTGGATTCATATTTATATCTCCTGAAGGTAACCTTGTACCTTTTTCTTTCAAACTAGAATTTGAATCCACTAATAATGTAGCTAAATACGAAGCATTGATTTTAAGTCTGTAAACAGCTAAACAGATGGGAATTCAGTCTATCTCTGTTTTTGGTGATTCTGAATTGATCATAAGGCAAATTAAAAATTGGTTTCAGACCAAGCATCCCAGATTGAGGTCCTATAGAAATGAGGTATGGGATCTAGTTGAAAATTATTTTGAGGCCTTTAATTTACAGTTTATTCTAAGAGAGGAGAATAGAATGGCAGATTCGTTAGCAGTTGCAACCAGTACATTTAAACCACCAATCAATCCACGGTTGAGATATGAGATTGAGTTGAGACATCGGCCTTCAATTCCTGATAATGTAAAGCATTGGCAAGTCTTTGAGGATGATGAACAAATTAATCAGTTCTTGACGATGATTGGAAATTTTGAAGACAGTCAAATTGATTTTGAAGTGGATGAAAGTGATCAAGGTGAGATGTCTAAAAATCTGAAGCAGACAATAGGAGACCGGAAGATAATTTAGTTGAAAGATAATATTTTTCCCAAAGGTTTGGTACCTCTTGAAAGACTGTTTGATTCTAACGATGTGGCAGTAAACCAGAAAAAGGTATCCCGAGAGGGAGAAGTGGAGGATTGTAATTTAGGAACTCAACATGAGCCTAAAATAGTCAAACTGTTCAAAGGAGTTCCAAAGGAATACCAAGAGAGGTATGTAGATCTTTTCAAGCAGTTTACTGATGTATTTGCATGGTCATATAAAGATCTGAAAACTTATGATAAAAGTATTATTCAGCATAAAATTCCATTGAAAGATGGGATTAAGCCTCATAAACAGAAGCTCAATCAAATTAACCCATTATTGTTGGCTCCAATTGAAAAGGAGGTAAAGAAACTTTTTCAAGCAAAGATTATAGTTCCTCTAAGATATTCAGATTGGGTTTCCAATCTTGTACCGGTCAAGAAGAAAAATGGAGAGATAAGATTGTGTGTAGATTTCAGAAACTTGAACAGAGCTTCACTGAAGGATAATTATACTTTGCCAAAGATGGACTTTGTCTTGCAAAAAGTAACTGGAGCATACATGTTATCCATGGTTGATGGCTTTTCGGGGTATAATCAGGTTGCAGTGGAAAAGGAAGATCAAAAGAAAATTGCTTTCACTACACCCTGGGGAACATTCATCTATGCCAGGATTCCATTCGGCCTCATGAATGCAGGAGCTACTTTCCAAAGAGAAATGGATATTTCTTTTGTAGGAGACAAATTTGTAGTTATTTATCTTGATGATGTTACAATTTTTTCAAGTTCTGATGATGAACACCTACAACATTTGGAGAAAGCCTTTTTAAAATGTAGGAAATATGGATTATCATTGAATCCTAAAAAATCTTTGTTTTCTCTAGAAGAAGGAAAATTTTTGGGACATATAGTTTCAAAGCAAGGAGTGAAGATTGATCTAGCAAGGGTTGAAGTCATACAGACAATCCCACTGCCTCGAAGTAAGAAGGATATTCAAATATTTCTTGGAAAAATCAATTTTCTGAGAAGATTTGCTCCAAATTATGCTAATATTGTCAGGAAAATAACAGATATGTTGAAAAAGGATGCTAAAGTAAAGTGGGAAAAAAATGCAAGGGAATATTTTGGAAGAATTAAAGAAACTCTTCAAGAATCTCATGTTTTAATCAGTCCATATTACTTGAAGCCATTTCAAATTTTCTCATTTGCATCTTCTTCTACAACCACTGCTATACTACTACAAAAAAATGAAGAAGGAAGTGAGCAGCCTGTAGCGTTTTTTAGAAAAGTGCTTCGAGATGCAGAACTGAAGTATAATATCTTGGAGAAACAATTATATGCTCTGGTTAAATCATTGAAGTCTCTCAGAACTTATATACTTCATTCTCAAATTGTAGCATATGTGCCTAATTCTGCTATAAAGGATGTATTAGTACAAAGTGATGTTGAAGGGAAAAGAGGGAAATGGATTGCTAAAATCCAAGAATATGATTTGGATATCAAACCAACAAAGCTAGTCAAAGGACTAGGACTGGCTAAATTGTTAACAGAATCTAATTTCCAAGCTTTGGGAATCAGTTTACTTGCACCTGTAGAAGAAGTCACTGAAGAATCAAATCACATTCAGACAAAAGCAGCAATTAAGTATAAATTCCTTTGTTCAAACTGGTACAAAGATATTATTCATTATTTGTGTTTCCTTTCTTGTCCACCTTCAATTAACAGAGCTAGGTACAGAGCCTTGAAACTTAAAGCTCAGCCTTATGTTATAATTGAAGCTAAGTTGTATTGGAAAGATCCTGCTGGTGTGTTGCTATTATGTCTAACAGAAGAGGAAACCATAGAAGTGATTAAAGAGTATCATGAGTGCTTGTGTGGAGGTCATTACAGTTGGAAAGTAACTGCTCAAAAGATTCTTAAATCGGGTTTTTATTGGCCCTCTTTATTTGCAAATGTATATAGGACTGTTAGAAGTTGTCAAAAATGCCAGTTGTTTGCAGAAAAGAAAAGGTTAGCTCCTTTACCTCTTCTCCCTGTTTTTGTTGAAGAACCTTTTAGACAATGGGGATTGGATTTCATTGGGGAAATAAATCCACCATCAAGTGGGCAATTTAAATGGATTTTGACTGCAACTGATTATTTTACAAAATGGGTAGAGGCAGTCCCTTCCAGAAAAGAAAATGATTTGGTTGTAATGAAATTTTTGGAGGAAAATATTTTCAGTAGATTTGGATGTCCAGTGAAGATTGGGGCAGATAACGCTCAATTCTTCAACTCAGTCAGGTTTATAAACTTCTGTGAAACTTTTAATGTGATATTGTCCCATTCTACAGCATATCACCCTCAAGGAAATGGATTAGCAAAATCCTATAATAAAATGTTGGTGAAAATCTTGAAGAAGACAATAAATGAGAACCAGAAGAATTAGGATTCAAAGCTGGGCTTTGCTTTGTGGGCAGTGAGGATGACCACTAGGAGATCCACTGGTAAGTCACCTTATGAATTAGTATATGGTACCCAGGCATTGTTTCCCACTCAGTTAGTAAGGCCAGTAATATCTTTCCTTCAAGATTCTCAAGAGGAACCTAATGCCCTGATTATAAGAATGAATAAAGTGAAAGCATAAATAAGGTTAGGGAAAATTTGGTCACTTATCAGGAGAAAATGAAGTCCATTTTCGATAGAAAAGCAAAAGAAATCATGTTTCAAAATGGAGATCTAGTACTAAGATTGGATACAAGAAGTGAGGATAAAGGGAAGCATGGCAAATTTGATTCTTTATGGTATGGTCTGTATAAAATCATTGAAGCCAGAACAAATAACACTTTCATGTTGGAAAGTCTTGACGGAGAAGCATTAGAACTGCCTGTGAATGGGCAGTATTTGAAACACGATTTCCAACATTAGAAGCAGTAATTTCATCATTGTACATATCTGGTTTCTTATCATTGTATATTTTTCATCAAGCAATTTTTGACTCCATGCCCGAAGTGAAGGCACTAATCTGCAGGTTCTTAGTGTTTTGTGGCAAAAAACACTATCCCCAGGTGGAGCCAGATGTTGTGGATCATCTGCATATCCTTTTAATTTTATATTAAAAATACAAAAAAATCTGAAATTGAAATAAAAGCAAATATGTTAAAGTATTATAGTTTTATACTTTGGCATAAAAAGAAAAAAAATTTAGTTTGATGCATTAAAGTTTAACTGTTTTAAACTTTGTACAAGTGGGTTTTGTATCAAAAGATTAAAGGCAGATCAATTTAATCAATGAAGAGTGCTGATATTCAAAGTCTGAACCGGATAACCCAACCCGCGGGCACTACCATCACGATAGTTAATGAAATGGGTGCCTCCGTAGTTGACTGGGTTGACTGCGGAGGCAATAGAGTTCAACGGTGGATATCGACTGCGGGGGCACCAGCCAAAGTTCTCAGCTGTACCCCGAGACCCCCCGCAGTGACGTCATATGTCGAATGGAAAACAGTTATGCAGGAGAAGAATTCAATCAGTTTATGTCCCATTTGAACCAATAAAAGTCATTTTTGTTGGTTTTGAACCCTTCTTTATATCTATCGGAACCTTTAAATACCTTCACAAACCCCCATTTCGGCCTTAAAATCTAACTTTTTCAGAAGCGGACCTTTAAGCCCCCGCGGGTTTAAGATCTCAGCTCCTTTCTCCATGCGACCGGGACCCGCAACCGTTGGCCTCAGTTGTTAGCCCTTTTCACGCTATTAGACTTCACTCCGCCCCTATTTCTTCTGCTTCCTTATGTTTCCCCACCGATGGGATCTGAGCTGTTGATCTTGTAGATCTAACGGTTCTCGCTCCATCGCACCAACATTTTTCCTCCTCGATCATCACTTACCAAACCATCCCACCGATATGTTTTGGACCATTGATCTGGCTCCCCCAAATCCAACAGTTGGCGCACTTTCGATGTTTCGCTACCTCTTTGCTCCATTCATTCATTTTTGCGGCACGTTGATTTCATCTGGACTATCGATCCTCCTGATCGGATGGTCATCGCTTTATCGCCGCATCGCGGTTCACCCCTTCCCTCGCACCATTCATTCCCTTGTGCGATTTCGCGATGCATTCTCCACCGTTGATTTCCCAAATCCAATGGCCCGCATTCATTCTCGCGCCCATTTCACCCAACCCCTCCGTCATGATTTTTCAACGCGAAATGGGCAGTTTTTAAAGGGACACGTGTCAACCACCAACATGTATCGTGTCCACCCAGCATAAAACCATTTATCGCTTATTCCCAATGCGAAAACCACTCACGGTTTTCTGCAAAACCGCTTATCATCATTTCCGTGCCAATATTCAAACTTGCCCAGGTTTTTTCCCGGTTTCTGTGACAGAACCTTCCTCTCATCATTTTCCTTCCTCTGCATTGCTCCATAACCCTCGCTAAGCCATCTGAAGCAGTCAAACCATAAACGCAGGATTTCATAACAATTTTATCATTGTATGCAGGTTTAAAATGGTGGCTTAATGTTGCAGGCCCTCCCACAGCCAAACACCGGTGGCAAAAGTCGAGGATGACGATCTTGAGGCTGAATCAATGCAGAAAGGGATTCACGATTTGATTATTAATGTTTTATCAGTGTCTCATGAACACTAGTGAAGAACAAAACCCCCAGCGTGGAAGCCTAGCCACCTGTACAATACAGCAAACAGTGAAGATCACAGAATAGAGATTAAGGGATAAAGGTTAAGCATAAAGCAAGAAAAACAATGACTTAACTTGCAGATCAAAGATAAAAACATAGTTAAAGCCAAATCACAGGACTCCAAAAATATTTAATATGAGGCAGGCGTTTGAGGAAGTAACAAAATTATTGGAGGAAACACATATGTGTCGTATTGTATCATTCTGGTTTCATAGACAAAAACACCCAAAAATACACTAAGTATTGGGTTAAAACCACGTTTAAACAGAGATCATATTTCAAGCAATTATGAACACCGAGTTTTATTGTCATCGAGTCCGCAAATCCATATCGCAACGCCAAAAGCCTTTTCAAAGGGAACATCGCCGAAGGCGGAATCAAAATCAGGATTTGAGCAATTGCTCGTCGCCAATGCGATCGCATCGCAACATCATCCATCGCATTATCGAAATCTCCGTAGTGCTCAACTTCGTCGTCCATTTTCCGCTGATGCGATCATCGCACCATCGCGCATTGCTTCACACTCGCCCCTCGCTTCATCGCTCATCATATATCGCGATTTCCTCTGCCTGAAACATTCCTGCTCCTCTTCCACTTGCGATTGCGATTCCGGTGGCCCACCATTTCTCCTTATGTTCTTTTCAAAGGAAAAAGGATTTTTCTCTATAAATGAGGCATATTCGTTTAGTTTATTAAAAGGGTTTTCTTCAGCAAAAGGAAAAGAAGCCACATCAACAGCAATTCCTATAGATTAGGATATTTACTTTATGTTATTTTCTGAAGACAATGTAACTGTAAAAAGACATTTTCAAGGCATGTAATAGACAGCCTTTGAAGTCATGAAGTAGTTTTGGTAGTTAGAATTGGTTACAGAAGTTCCAAACTGTCTTTTACCGTATTTAATGTAATTTTCAAGAGGAAGGAAGGTTCCGAGTTCTGGACCTTCAAAGCTTAATTTTTGGACTCAGAGATTGACAAGTTAATGGATGAGTATGCAAGTTTCTATCATTTCGTTAATGTTGAAATGTATTCTCAGTTTACGTTATGTTTTTCCATCTATGAATGAAACAGAGTTATGAGCAGCCGGCCTCTTTATATGTATGTATTTCAGAGTTAAAAAACCTTAATTTTCACTCCTTTGTTTTAATTATTTCTTCATATACTTCTTCTGGATTTTGAAATGGTATTTTCTGTATAAAACAGCATATCAGTTTGAATTTCTCCCTTCTATTTCTTCTGATTCTTTCGTTCAACATTGGCTAAATATAGCATTGCAGATTGTTCATATATTTGATATTTATGGGTTTGATCTTTAATATTTGAGGGTTGATAAGACCGAGACAAATATATACATTCGTGACATAATCAGATAGATGTCTTAAGCATTGATTCCTTATCACAGCTAAGGGATTGTCTCTTAAGGTACAACATATCGGATAGCTAGTTGGGCATCAAATTAATTGTACTCGTATTACTACTGTATAGTAATTAAAACCCTCAATTGTTGCATTGGTTTTCCCAAGTTGGGGTTTTTTCAAGGACGACTACCCAAAAATAGTTGTGTACTTGTGCATGTGTGTGTGTGTTTCTATCTATCTTCTGTTGTATTTTCTGCGGTATTTTATGTTGTGTAGGCTGCAGTAAATTTAATTCGATATTTTTCATAGGAAACTGCAAGTAAATTGTTTTTTTAATTAAACAATTATAAGAATTAACATCACTTGCTACAGTAGGATTTGGGTAACCAAATTTTCACGAGTATTTGACTCATTGTTCGAGAGATTTGATCTAGAACTAGGATAATTTTTGGAGACATGAGGAAGTCGACTCTAAGAGATTATGAATGATCATACAATACTTTTGATCATTTATCTTCATACCTGTCACCATTTGGAACCGATCTAGTATGTGTCTGAGAGTTCTTAATAAATTGTTGTTTCCCCATATTAAAAAAGGACATCATCCATGAATAAGAGATGTGATATGGCTACATAGCATGAAATATAAACCCCTTTTATTTCTTGTTTTTAAATTTCTTCATGCATGAGTCTACTTAAAGCTTCAACAATTAATAGGAATAGTAGGGAGGATAATGGACATCCTTGCCTTAACCCATGGGAAGCACTGAAAAAATTAGATTAACATCCATTTATGAGGACTAATAAAGCTGGTGGACTAGATGCATCCCTCGATCCAAGTAATCAACTTAAGGTCCATACCAATTTGAATTAGTAGGAGTTTGATGAATGTCCAATTTCCTCTGTCATAGGCTTTGATGACAGTTGTTTCTAAAGAAAAAAGTTGTAATTTTATTCAACCTGAAATCAAGGAACAAAATCACATTTTGCAAATGTTTGAATGCATTTCCTCATATTAGACTTTCAAGTGATACAAAAAAGAGAAAATAGAAAAAAATGCAAAGAGTTCACATAATTAAGTATGATAAAAATAATTTAATTTTCCTTTTTTTCCTTTTTTTTCTCCACCTTCTGCCACACTCCTTGATTTGGTGTAGTTGTTACTATTGTTAGTTGATTGTTGTTTGCTTGTGGGAGGATCTCTTTGTCTGAGTCCAAACTCTTGTAGACATGAGATTTATTTATGCCATCTGAGTCTTTTTCCATATGCATCTCCACTTTCTATTGCTCCAGTACCATGATTTCTTTTGATTATGAAACCTTTTGAGTTGTGACCACTGATCTGGATTTGTCCCCTTCTTCAACATTTGATTTTCCGTCAAAATGAGACTGTGGTTCGGAGTTTGGAAAATTTTCTTCATCCTCTTCTTTCTCATATTCTAAACTGTCAGGAAAATGCCACCCGCTTTTCTTAGGGAGTTGCCTTCTCTTCTTATTTGATGCCTTCCTTGCTTGTGGGAAGGAATTTTGTAAATTATCTATTTGAAAATAGGTTTTGTGTAATAATGTTGTATTCTCATATTCTAACACCTTTGTCCATTGAAAATTACCATGTTTTAAAAGGATACGATCAGGAATACCTTTACTTAGGTCAATCTCTACATAAATCCTAGCAAACTTAAAAATACCTTTTGAGCTTCTACTCAAATCCAGTTTTTAAAATTTTCCCAGAATGTCACTAATATCCTACATAACTTAATGCTACCAAAAATGGAGGGGAATATTTTTTACCTTCACCGATATCCTACATAACCCTATGGTGACAAAAATGGAGGGGAAGGTTTTGGAGCCTTCACTGATATCCTACATAACCTGATGGTGCCAAAAATTGAGGGGAGGGTTTTGGAGCTTTGCCCAAACTGACATTGTCATTACCACGATGTTTGTTGCATCAAACCCAAGAAACCATGGGGTAACAAAGAGCTTAGCTCTACCCCAAACTAATGGGCCATATTTTAGAACTTTTTCCATATCTTGCCTTTTCTCAAATTATACTATAAAAAACCCTTTAAAACACCGAAAAATATCACACTTTGTTTTCCATGAAGAGTGTAACCACTCATAAAGATCTTTTGGTTTTGGATATAAACCATTAAATTGGAATATTACTATTGTGGATTGTAGATCATCATGAAGAGCTTTAACCTCATGGGGGTTACACCAATTTTTGGTCATCTAACCCATTATCGTTAGATAAACCCAAGTACACCATGTAAGACTAATTTTACCCCAAGTAAAATCGCTTTCACCACATCCGTTTACATTTCTTAGTCATATTTAACCCAAAACAAGGTAATCAATTAAATAAATCATTATTTATTTAATTATTTCCTAAGAACAAGTTATTTAAATCATTATTTAAATACTATTCTTATTTAAATTTGACTAAATCATTTTTAAATAATTAAATAAACCATTGTTCTATATTAGTATATTCCCTCATTCCTTAAATAATAAATAAATCATTTTATTTGTTTATTATTTATAAATAAAAATTGACTTAAGTCAAAACTAACACCTCAACAAAAATATGAAAGTATTATCAAGGTGATTAAGTATGATTAATAATATTTTATTCATGCACCGAGTTCTAGAACACCCCAATATTTTGTTATAAATAGAAGGGTTTTCCCCATTCATTAGTCACCTCCATTGCATTAGATCACACTAGATCTACCCTTGGTCACCAATTTCATTTTGTTTGCATTTTGAACTCCCCAGTGGAGTCGCCAATTGTTAGTATGATTCTTTCGTCATAAAAGATCACTTTAGCTATGCATATCAAGTAGCCCTAACATCAATTATGGCTACAAAATATCTTTATATTTGCTGCATAATATTAGATCTAAGCATAAAAGACATTAAGCAGATAAAATGTGAAATGGACCGACGACTCCCTTCGTCTTAGATTGTTCCAACGCACGCTTACGGGCGACGCTTCTAAATGGTATGTTGACCAGCCCACCTCTTCCCATACCACCTTTGCGACCCTCACCGGCGCCTTCTTATCTTATTTCCAGCTTCCCCCTCGTTATGACATCGGTATCGAAATTTTGACTTCTTTCCGTCAATCGTCTGCAACCCGCCTATTCGATCATGTTAAAGAATGGTGGAGAAGAAAGAGCCTATGTCAAGCCCCTACCTTCGACGACCGTGTCTATATGGAATGGTTCCTTCACTCTCTCTTACCTCCCATTGGCAAAGATGTCGCATCCCACTTCCCTCAAACCGAAGAAGCCGCCCTCCAAATAGCCTTGAAATATTACCTAATCTATGCTCAATCTGGTTATGTTTATACCGTCCTTCCTGACCTCCCCAGACCCAGTGGCACTAACGCACCGAAGGCACCTCATGCCGCTGATAGTTTCGTTGGAGCTCTCTCTCATCCATCCACCCAACCTCCCATGAGCTATGGTTTTCCTGGGGGAGGGGGCACCACCTCCTGCACTTCTCCACCTCCCGGTAGCACGCATCCCGGATCCGGCATGCCTCGTGTTTCTGCCCAACCTTCGGAATACCATACTGTTCCCCAACCTCATTATCATCCATATCCACAGCCTAGTGCTCCATCTCCACCAGCATTCGCACCTCCGCCTCCCTTGTCTTTTCAACCCCCGCAACACCATTCACTTCCCCCTCAAAAGCAGGTGGATGCACAGCAGGGATTTGTGGCTACCCAACCACCTCATGGACCAGTAACCACTCAACCTCCTCCATCTGGTACCTCTGATTACCAGATCCTCCTGGTGAACTCTGACCAACCTATACCCATCGACCTTAACCTTCAAACTCAGTCCCGTCCGTACCCCCAGCCTCTTGCTCCATCTGCCCCTGAGTCCCCTTCTTTAGGTTCTACAGAGCCTCTTTCGACAACTAATGTTCCCTTGCATATCCCTCTGCCCAACGCCGAGGTTCATACCAAGATTCCTAAGGGACCATTACGCCGAAATGCTGCTTCTGACCAAGCTGCCCATTCGTTTAGCATAGTAGATGAGCTGGCCCAATCTCATGTTGCCATTTCAACGATGGAACTCCTCCAGTCGTGCCCCTCCCAAAGAAAAGCTCTACTATCTGCCCTGGGTGCTATAGATCCAGCAGATGACCAATTGATTGTTTTCGATGCCCATCAATCAAAGTCTCCTCCTCTTCCTGCTTCCGTAGCTTTCCAAATCTCAGTCAAAACCCGGAACGCTAACATTTCCCGGTGCATCATTGACGAGGAGGCATCCACCTGTGTGATGTCCGCTTCGGTTTGGAAACAACTCGGATCTCCTGAGTTGGCCCCTTCCAGGATCACCCTTCGAGCGTGGGATGGCCACTCCTCCCACCCCATTGGCCTATTCCGTAATTGTCCTATCACCCTTGCAGGCAAGACTGTTTGTGTCGACGTTGAAGTTATCGACGCCCCTCTTGACTACAACATTCTTTTGGGGCATAGTTACACCTATGCCATGTCTTCCGTCCCCTCCGCAATCCACCGCAAGATGTTTTTCCCCCATAACGGAAAAATTGTCACCATCGACCAGTTAACCTCTCATGAACCAAAATCTCAATCTTCCCCTAAGTCCACTATTTCTGCCGTCACTAACAAGCCAACCATTGATTCTTACCCCAGTGTTTCCCCTGGCATCTATAAAGACTCCCCCTTGCTTGGCACCTTTCTAGACCCCCCTCCCGTATATGATCCTAGCCTGGCAAACGTTTTCCTGATGTAATCATCTTGGGCTGAACTTACACAGCCCACTTTGGCTAGTAAGCAACCTCAACCCCACCCACCCCCACCGGCTCCTAGCCCATCGCCCCCGCTAGCTAACCCTCTTCCTCTAGAATCCTCTTCCCCACCTAATCCTCACAGGCCCCTCTACCCTTCTGGGTTGGTTCCACCAGGTCTCAATCATCTTGGAGCCGTCCCTCCTGGCCATTACCCCGCTGGTCAGATACCATTCCTAGCTTCCCCACCTGGAGTGTACACAGTACCTGTCATGGCCACCCTCTCTCTTCCTAACCTGACCCTTGGGATTCCCATCTGGTACCTTGATCCTCCAGCCACTACCCCACCTGGCCAACCCAAACCTTATCTTGCTTTGACCCCGGTTCAATCGATCCCCATGACTTCTTCCGTTGCAACAGTGTCTCAGTCACCTCAACAGGACCCACCTCCTGTTGCGACCGCATCGGGTAAGAATGGCAAAGCTCACAGGGGGGCATCAAAGGACAAGGTAGCCCCAACAAACACTGCCCCTCCTCGGCCTCCAAAGCATACCATCCTGTGTGCTTTGTGTGATTTTTTTGGTCACGCCACCCATACCTGTCCTGAATTGCCTCATCTCAAGCCCATGGTTAATGTCGCGTTCCCTGAGTCCCCGGCCCCGGAAGCCTTTTTTCCTTCCGCAGCCGTGGCCAAGAACCCCCAGACTATTCACACCAACCACCCCTGTGCTTTGTGTGATCTCCATGGCCATTACACCCACCTTTGTCCCCGCCTCAACAACTTCCGCGCCTCTCTAGCCACGGTCCGCCAATTCAAGGCCAAGCGCAACGAGTCCACCTCTCCCCTATTTGCGCGTTTTGCTTCAACAAAATTACTAGACATGATGGCTCCCATTGACATTCCCCCTCCTGATGTCAAGATGACGGAGCCTTCATCCACCATATTATACCTATCATCATCCATGCGACCCTCGGCAAACATTCCCTCTGAATCCTCCCCTGCTATTTCGCTTGACCTTCCTTCAGCAATCACCTTGGGCTCAACATCGGTAGATCCTTTATCTACTTACTCTTTTGTCACCCCTTGTGACGATGCACATGTGAACCTCTCTTCTCATGATGATGAGTCAGGTAGCTTCGCCGCATCATGTGGTCTTTCTTCCACCAGTCACCCCATCTTCTATCACGGTGACGACATTATGGAAAAACTCCCCACCCCTGAATTTATCTATTCCCCCTTACATTGAACCCATGCGTTCACACCACATACACCTTGTGGCCATTACATTGAAACCCAATGTTTGGGTAAGGGGGCACCCACATTTGAGAGACCAAGAGAAGCAATTCTCCACAACTCTCCTAGTGTATCTGGTCGTGCCGACTTTAGTACCATTATTCTTCCACATTTAGAAGAACCTCTAGAGTCCCATATCACTTCAGATCACTCTAGGGATGATACCCCTTATCATTCCTTCATCTTACATCAGCAACTCCGTCTCTTAGACCTTGTTGTTGACCAACCTATCCATTTTCTAAGAGAGCATCAGTTCATTATCTCCAACTCCTATGTTTGGGATAGTGGCCCCAGGTATGCCAACACTGAAACTTAACGTCCATTTGATTCATATATGCAGTACTAAATGAGATTGGTAATCCTCCATTTCCTTTCTCAAACTACATAACCATAACCAAAACAAATGGCACACCATATCCTTAAAATGTGTTTAGATTCCCCTTTTTTCTACATACATTTTTGCATGACCACAACATGCTTAGGGGCACCTATGCCCCTCAACCATAAATATTCCAGATCTCAGCCAAAAATAGCACTGAAACCCCCTTTCTCTGCCAGGTCCCACTTTTCAGGTCATTTCCTGGGACAAGTCGTAGTTTTTTGCCCAGTACATGCTACCCAAGTCACAGAACAGACCCCAAAAAGTGCGACCTGGCCTGTTCATGAGCTCTGGATACCTTTTAGTTTTTCATACATTGATCCTTCACCGGGACACATTTTGTCCACGAAAAGTCTATTCACCTCTCCTACAAATCGAATTTCTTCACTTACAACACTTGTACCTGGGGGCACCACTTTGCCTTCTTACTTGTCTTTGTTCGTGTTGATTTTCGTCATGAGATACCCTCTTGTACTCATGTTTTTCATAATTCCCCATTGGACCTTTATTATGTGGTAGCACCATCGAGTCGCCCTTGTTTAGAGCATCCGAGTTGAGTCATCATCAGTCATAGAGTCTATCTCGCGTCCCTTTTTATCCCGCTCTAGTCCTTCATCCTTCATTGCTTGGTCCCTCCCTCGTGTTGCACAGTATGGCCCTTAGTCCCATTGTTCCCTATCCCTCCTGATATTGTGTCAGTCGTTGTCAAGTCATCCCTGCTTTTTATGCTCTAACAAGGGAAATCGTCCATCCGCCACTTAGTATCCCTCATTTTCATCATCATTAGTGTTCGTCTATTCGTCGCTCCACTATTTTCTCTCGCGCCTTAGTTGGGGTTCCCTTCTTGCCTCACCCATGGTGGACCTACTTCTGTCGACATCAGCTCATTTAATGCAGAAGTCAGGTCTAGGGGGCAGTGTACCTTGGTTCGAGCTCTTTTCAGCCTGATCGTGATCTATACACTTGATGGTGCAGTGATGCAGCAGCAGCTATTGGTGATACCCGGGTGTGTGTGAGATGTCTCAACCCTCAGGAGGGGGTGGCCCTGCAAGTAACCCCCCGCATACCCGGATGACTTCTTGGTTCCAGCACTTGATGCAACTCCTCTCATTTGATGATATCGGCCTCAGTCGCTTGCAGCACCTCTTCGATTTGCACGTGTCGGTCCGATTTCGTGAGCCCTTCCCCGTGTGTAGGGGGCATTTGGGTGTATTAATATCTCATGTACTACCATATTATTGTATAAGTCCTGACAATTATTCCAGGCATCGCATGTATGTGGGATTCATCATTCTTGATTTATGGCTCATGATTAGGCCAGCACTGGTTTTACTATTGCGTTCCGTGGTTTTCCGGGCACCTTATTCTTTGTACTATTGTCTCGGCGAGCATAGGTATGCCTCCCCCGCCGCCTTTCACATTGGTACCACATCATACACTTGAGACTTGTTGCACCTGTAAGTCTCGTCTCCTCAGGGTCTCGTCCTCCACCACTTTAGATTACCTTACATTCCTCTCTTTCATTTATCTCTTGTTGTTTAGTGATTCAGTACTTACAACGTACTTCGATCATACGATTTTCTCCTAACACTTGTACGTTGGGGGGCAATCTGTTACACCATTTTTTGGTCATCTAACCCATTATCGTTAGATAAACCCAAGTACACCATGTAAGACTAATTTTACCCCAAGTAAAATTGCTTTCACCACATCCGTTTACATTTCTTGGTCATATTTAACCCAAAACAAGGTAATCAATTAAATAAATCATTATTTATTTAATTATTTCCTAAGAACAAGTTATTTAAATACTATTCTTAGTTAAATTTGACTAAATCATTTTTAAATAATTAAATAAACCATTATTTATTTAATTATATTCCCCTCATTTCCCTTAAATAATAAATAAATCATTTATTTATTTATTATTTATAAATAAAGGAATTGACCCAAGTCAAAAACCCTTTTCCCTTCAACAAATATAATAAAATATTCCTAAAGGGTGATTCTAGAATGTGATTAATAATATTTTATTCATGCACCAAGTTCTAGAACACCCCAATATTTTGTTATAAATAGAAGGGTTTTCCCCATTCATTAGTCACCTCCATTGCATTGGATCACACTAGATCTACTCTTGGTCACCAATTTCATTTTGTTTTCATTTTGAACTCCCATTGAGTTCCATGTTTGTTAGGGTTTGTCATATCAACCAAAGAGAGGAATTTTAGATCTGAAACACTGAGGACTTCCAAGAACCCATCCCACTGAGGAGAACTAGAAAACACCTTTCTTGTTTTACTCTCAGGTGCCCCATTCTTTAATATAATATAAGATTCTTTTTATACATTGTTCTTGTCTTGTTCATTGGATGCATGGAGCCATTTCACATTTTATCTGCTTAATGTCTTTTATGCTTAGATCTGATATTATGCAGCAAATCTAAAGATATTTTGCAGCCATACTTGATGTTAGGGCTACTTGATATGCATAGCTAAAGTGATCTTTTACAACGAAAGAATCATACTAACAATGGGTTTTGATGTTCATTTCTGGAACCTTGTCAATTTTCTCTATAATGTAAGTGCCTGACATATTATGAGATTAATCTACTTGTGTGGCAAACTTACCTTTGAGCGCATCCTTTAATGATGTAGCTCTATTTTTATTTGGGTTTTTGGAACCTACACGCATCCTTGTATTTAAAACTATTGTTGAATATTTTGTAACACCATAAACTTCTAGCCAGAAGTTGTCTTGGAGTACCTTTCCAGTGTATTCCAAGATTTGGAACAAAACTAGTATACCCATACCCTTTTAGATATTTTGCTTCAGATATCTAACTAGATCTGAACCCCATATCCAATGAACAAAAGTCTTCCATATAATATTATTAATAAAAATCTAAAATTTAATATCTTTTTCTCTATTCATCCCAAGGTATGGTGTAGATCTCACTGGTTTTGGGGTGAAAGTCTCAAGATCCCATAATTGTATAGCTCCCCCAAATTTATCCACATTATGATATGTTGATAGAGACATCTAAATTTCAATCAAACCCCACATCCCCACATCTCATGCGACATGAACACACAAAAAAATGATAGATCTAGTCGAGATTGTGTAAGATCAAGTGCATAGTGGGTGCCTCCACAGAGAAAAAATCTGGATATCGAAACCCCTCTAGCTACGATGTTAAGATCTTTCCCACCGCTTTGGAACAACCTTATCACCATCAAGACTGCCCCCATAGCTCAATAAGACCCCACTGTCACCAACGGATCGATGTAACTCTCCTGGACTGATCACGAAAATTGATGCTTATGCTTTGGTGTTGCAAAGAATAACCCTAGTGCTTGATACCATTGTTGCCTCATACACCGTTTTTTCTATCTTGGGAAACTCTTCCAGAAAAGTGTGATATATTATTCGACAAGATAAGCATATACAATATTTTCTCGAATTATCTTGATGACAATTGTGCTAAGGTTCTTTGTCTTAATGGAGTGCATATTTTCTTGGGTGAGAGAGACAACGTCATGGATTTTCTTGTTCTAAAGAAAACCAAATTGTTATTTAGATATAATCTCACTTGGGACAAGATTTTATCTAGAGGCTATAATTTTATAGATCAATTTATATATTAGATTTCAATAAGGAATAGGAAAAAATCATCAAAGGATTCAACATTTTGTACTTACAAAAATAATGTGATGAAGGTAAAGTTTAATGAACCTAAAACCTGCCCATCGCTCATGATTCTCTTATGACCTTAAGAAGGTCCTCCCTGACGAGATCGGAAAATCCCAAGAAAAAATCCATTGTTATCCAACTAGGCCAGGGAATTTGCCTCTTTGCATACATGATATGGCCACCAAAAGTTCCCCTTCTGATATATTTATAGATAAAGAATCATTCATCTCATCTAATATAGTTCTAGGAAACAAAGGCAAAACCTTTAATATCTCCTAAATGGGACAATCCTCAAGTTGAGTGAAAAGAGACTTAAAGTGTAGAGATCCCGATCTTCGTAATATCCTGAAAGGATGAGTAAGAAGTTCCACCCTGATCCTTAATTAACCAAATTGAATTCATGTTTTTACTCGTGTTGGAAAAATATGGAAAAACTTGGTGTTATTATCCCCCTCCTTAATCCATATAACACGACTGCAAAGATGTAGAAATTACACCAATGGATTCAATCCAATCATGGATTGTACTAAAAAAGATATTGAATCCTTCTACAATATTTGCGGAATATAAATCATGATCGCTCAATCACATGCAAGTAAGATAAAGAAATAAATTAATCGCAGAACACAAGATTTTCAAGGGGAAAGAAACTGCTAACAACCCCTCTATATCTATTTTATAATAATCCAAGGAATCATGAAACAGTACAATTCATTCTTGCTGACAAGAATCTCATGCACTCTACCAATCGTCTCACACTGATCTAAGCAAAATTGGACAAACACATAGCCAATTTCCTGCCCACCTTCAACCTGCCTTGCTCACACAATTCCTAAGAAAATAAATCCCTATTAAATAGGAATTCCAACCTTCCTTGATTGCGCAATCCATCATGGGTATCATGTGGCTTTATAACTACACCTGGCCAGCTCGCTAATAATACAGTTGATAGTTATCTTCCCTTTAACCTTTGTCTCAACTGGGTCTTCATCATAATTGACATGCATGCAACTAATAATAGCAAATCATCAGATATCTCATAGATCACTACTTGTGAATTAAATATAATTTAATTAACTTGACCTCTCACTAGCTCATTACTCAGTTAGAACTAGTTAAATAGATTTTAACTCAATTAATTTCATTTAACTGATTACACTCACATTACACTTGTGCATTAACTGCAACTGGACCCCCAAAATAATAGAATCACTCTATATGCCTTACCTTTGACCCTCAACTCAAAATTCTTGAGCTAACTCAGTCTTTCTGACTTAGTTAACTAATACAAGTTGTTATGAGATAATATTACAATTTATTGTCCAATTTATTTCAGGGAAAAATAAATTAGACACACATTTTCTTGTTGACTTTTCAACACTCCCTCTCAACAAGAAAGGGATTATTAGCTACCTCAATCCTGCCACTGTGGTATTCGAATTTTCTCTTTGTCAATGCCTTCGTCAAGATGTCTGCATCTTGATCCTCTGTGGGAATGTACTGCAACAACATAATGCGCCATTAAACACAATCTTTGAGATGGTGGTACCAGATGTCAATATGCTTGGACCTGTCATGGAATACCGGATTAACCAAGAGATTTATGCAACTCTGGTTATCACAATGTATCACCGTTGGATCCATCTGATGACCAAACAAACCAACAAGTATCTTCCTCATCCATATGGCCTCGCATGTAGCCTGATTAGCTTCCATGTACTTTGCCTTGGCTAAACTGAGTGCAATTGATCTCTACTTCTTGCTGTACCAAGAAACTGTTGTTGATCCTATGCTGAAGATGCCCCCTAATGTGCTATTTCTATATGATGGATTGCTTGCCCAATCTGCATCGGTGAAGCCCTGAAGATTCACTCTCGTTGCCCATCTATACCATAATCCATACTCTGTAGTGCCCCTGAGATATATCAAAACATGCTTCGCCACCTTCCAAAAGATCTTGGTAGGCTTAACCATAGCTTGACTAAGCTGGTTAATTGTGTAGCATATGTCTCGTCGTGTGTTCACCAAATACATAAGTGAACCCACAAGATGCCTATAAATAGTAGCATCCACTACCTCACCTAAAGTAGCATCCTCCTTCCTCCAGTTTCCTGCGAGAGGAATCTCCATGGGTTTGTTGCCCTCCATGTGGAACTTCCTCATAATCTCCTTGGCATACTGGACTTGAAATACAAATATCTCCCCATCTCTTTGCCATATTTCCAAGCCAAGGAAATAGTGCAAGAGCCTCGTATCCTTCATCTCAAACTCTCCTGCAAGATCCTCTTTGCAAGAAGTTATGAGATGCTCATCACCTGTCAGTATTAGATCATCAACATAAAGTAAAATAATAAAAAGCTTACCATTAACCACAATATTTGTATAAATTGTACAACAAGCATGTATATCATGGCTTCAATCTGATCTAACAATGTACTAAAGTTAAATATTGAATCACTTCTACAAATCTTTTGCGAAACTAAAAACACAATCGCCAATCACATGAAGCAAAGAAGAATCAATCAAGCCACAAGAAAGATAATTTCCCGGGGAAAGCTTGTTGCTCAAAACCCCACAATCTTCTATTGTATATTTAGCATGGAATCATGAAACAATTACGTACAACCCTTCTCACAAGAGCCCTCATGTACTCAGTGAATTGTCTCACATTGTCTCATATAAAACTGACCAATACTTAGCCAATTTACTTCCTCCAGATAACCTGCCTTGCTTGCACAATCCCTGATGAATGAAATCCCTATTATTTAATAATTTTGGCCTTCCTTGACTGCGCAAGTATCATGGACACTCCAATGGGTTTTTGGTTGCATGGGTGCAACCCAATAATCCTACAACTGATAGTCAACTTCCCTTTCACCTAGATCTCAACTAGGTCTCCACTGGATCTGACATGCATGCAGCTAATAATAGTAAATCCTCAGTTGCATGTGAGATCACTGATTGTGAATTAATTATATTTAATTCACTTGATCTCTCACTAGTGTATCTAACAGTTACAACTAGCACAACTAAGTTTAACTCACTTAACTGAGTTAAAATGATTACAACCTGCATTAACTAATGCACCACTGCACTTCGAACTCTGTTACAACTAGAATTACTCTGCATGCTTCACCAACTACCTCTAACTTGAAATTCATGAGTTAACTGATTTTATCACACTCAGTTAACTATTACAAGTTATTTTGAGATTAGATTACATTTTATTGTCCATATTAATTAAGGGATAACTAAAATAAACATGCACCAAATTTAGCCCTGTGGTCCCACCCTAGTGTAGATGTTGCTTGGACCTCCTGGTGCCACACTAGGCATGGGTGCTGAAATTTCTTGTTGAATCTCAACACTCCCTATCAACAAGAAAGGGTTTATCCTTCACCTCGATCGTGCCTCTATGGTATTTGAATTTTCTCCTGGTGAGAGCCTTCGTTAGAATATCTGCATCTTGATTTTCCGTGGGAATGTACTGAAGCAACATTATTCTCCTCTGCACACAATCTCTCATTTGATGGTACTAGATATCTATGTGCTTGGACCTATCATGAAACACAGTATTAATCAAGAGTTTAATGCAACTCTGATTATCACAATGTATCACTTTCGGATCCATCTGAGAACCAAAAAAACCAACCAAGATCTTTCTCATCCAGATAGCCTCACATGCAGCTTGAATTGATGCCATGTACTCTGCTTCCGCTGAACTGAGTGCCACAGATCACTGCTTCCTGCTGTACAAATAAACTACTGTCGATCCTATGCTAAATATCCCTCCTGATGTGCTCTTTATGTCTGATGGACTACCTACCCAATTTGCATCCATTAAGCCTTGAAGCTTCACTCCCTCTGTCCATATGTACCATAGACCATACTCCGATGTGCCCATAAGGTATCTCAATACATTCTTCCCCGCCTTCCAAAAGAGCTTGGTAGGCTTAACCATTGTTACACTGAAATTTGTCACC
The DNA here is from genome assembly GCA_034641835.2 of Pinus albicaulis. Lineage (NCBI taxonomy): Eukaryota > Viridiplantae > Streptophyta > Pinopsida > Pinales > Pinaceae > Pinus > Pinus albicaulis. The sequence continues at coordinate 699,877,630 of CM076578.1, forward strand.
ATGACATTTTAGTGTCTATATGGGTTCATTATTACTCATATATTACTCCCTTAGAAGTCTACAACATCAAAGTTCCTAAAATCAAGCCTTGAAATTGAGAGAAAAGCTCATAAAAGTCTTAAAAACACTTGTACCGCACTTTCTCTTAACATTGCCTACAGTGCCGCACCTATTTGTTCTAAAGCATGCAGAGCTAAACGCACTTTTTCTTCATTAAGGATGCGAACCCCTGTAAAAGGTAAAATAAAGGCGGAAAGTAACATTTAGAAGCCCAGCAATCAAATCTGGAAGCTTCTAGAATCAATTATTCGGTCGAAAGTTCGCTCCTATCATGTATGTTCATTCCTCGATTTTGGGAGCCTACCCCTTGGTTTATGGAGCTCAATCCCTTCAAAAGAGCATTCTATCCCCTCTTATGTGGAGCTGTAACCTCCTCTCTTTTCCTATAAATTGAAGCCATAGTGCAGCTTCAAAGGGAGTTAGACTTTGAGAATTTTTGAGGAGAAATGCTATAGAAACTTAGGCTCTCTTAACTGATCACTATGTGGGAATGATTACACACCCATGTGAATTTTAGCTGAGAGAGTGCAAAGCTTGTCAGAGTAAAGGAAACCCCTGTTCCGGACCCCAGGAAGACTTGTACGACATCAAGGTGGACACGATTGTGAGGCTCTTTCTTCATCAAAGATAATACGAATGAATCTCGTTTTCTCAATGAGTTCTTTAATTAAGTAGCTTGTTTATCATGTTTTATCAATAATTTATTTAATTAATTAGCTTGTTTCTAGAATTCCTTGATCATCTTGATAGATATATGATTCGTGAATTAATTTATACTATGCAGGTGCTATTGATTTTTTCCATTTGTGTGATTGCAGATCTTTGAAGACGACTCTTTCAAGCAACTGGAAAGAAGATCATTACGAATAGCGCTGGACTACAGGTAGGTCTTCAAAACCTTTGTTGTAGCTAATTCTGAATCGAATATTATCTAGAGAAAATAGTTTTTGTTTCTTTATTTGTTGCTAGTTGTCCGTAGGACACTTGGGAGGTATGTCTTGTCCGCAAGAACGACTTATTCGTCCAACAAAATGGCGACTCTACTGGGGATTGGATCTTGAACTTTGATTTATTTTATTTTTGACTTGTGAATTTATTTTTTCTGATTTTGATTGGTTTATATTGGCTTGGGTATTTTATCCCTGTAGAATTCCTAAGAAATGTTTTAGAGTTTTTTATTTTTCTCTTAGTTTTCTGGCATCCACACTTTTCTTTTAGAAACAGTGCAGGCATATCTGCTCTTTTCTTGTATAAACAGTGCAGGACCGCCCCTGTTTACACTAAAACCTGCGGACCCTGTGAAAATTTTTAGAAAACCTTAAAATTCTCTTTTCTGGATTAGTTTGTTAGATTCTCAGTGTATACCCAGCCTTGTATTTTCTGTCAGAAAGCTTTGGTTAAGAGTTTGCTTCAGCATTTTTAAGTTTTGAATGATTTTCTGAAAGATCTACATGTTATAGTGATTTTTGCTTCGTCTTTATCCCACTCAAAGATTAGAAGCTTTGGTATACCTTTATATCATTGGTATTTCCTTGCTTTCTTGTTGAGTTTGACTTCATAGGAGAAATTGTTTTATGAGATTTAGATCCTATTTTCTCATTTGAAAATCTTTAAAAACTTTTGTTGATAAGTTTGAAATTTCACTTAAAAAACCATAATTGGATGTTTTTTGAGTTCTTGCTAATCCAAGAAAAGAATTTATTAGTTAGATAAAAAGCTAAGCAAAACATCCTAAAAATATTTAAAGTTTTAATTCAGATTTAGTCTTTAGAATTTTTAGATCTCAAAATTAGTATTTTTTAGTTTTGAGTGTTATTTCTAGAAATTGTAGTGTTCTTTTGGAGAAAAATTTTGTGTGTAGTTTCGATCTTGAATGATAAAGGGATTTCTTATTGAGAAATTAATCATTTTGAGTTCTCATGAAATTAGATTTCTTTTCATTTATTCTTGTTTGAAGGAAAGAATTGTTTTAAAATATTGCATTTCTCAACTCTTTCTTTTAGATAGAATTCATTGAAAGGAAAGGAATTATTTCTCATAATAGATGCATTTTTAGTGTGTTTTGAGTCGGGTCACTACATATCAGTTTCACTTTCGCACCTATTGTCCTAAGAAACAGCCTATTAAAATCAACACTTAAATTAAAATCAATCTAGTAATTTTTATATTTCTAGGGCTCTTTTCACCAACATAGTTTAGGTTAGTGTCTTGGGGTAGGGAGTAATTAACTCTCCAAGACAATTAAAACAAACAAGTAGTCGATCTTACAGTAGGAAAAATCCAATAGTCACTTGTATGCTCTGGGAAGCTCCTCTTAAAGGATTCAAGCATGAGGTCATATCTGAACCAGTGGGATAATCAATTCTATCTCATTGGGAACGATAGCAGATGTGCGCGTATTAACAATGGTAAACCTCAGATAGACCATTGTCGAGGAGCCTGGGGTCACTTGTTGGTATACCTTGGATTATGTCAAGGAGCCTTCAAGGGGATTGAGATTTGTTACTCTGCCCTTGCGCATATGTCGGATCGTAGACTGTTCCCCAGGTATATTAGTTCCTATTGGTAACCTTGGTGGCCATAATCTTTACGGTTTTTTCCTAAGGTGATGGTGGAGGAAATATCCCACTATACCTGGAGCGGACGTCAACTAAACTCACTTGGACTCTTTGGAGGGTTATCTTCACTCGAGATGGTTTAAGTGGAGAAACTTGCACCGGTATGTTTCATTAAGCAGGTTGTCAGGGTAACTGTTCCAACCGCCCTTTCTACATTAAAATACTACGATGTTGGATTTCATCACCAACTAGTGTTTTTAGTGTGGGAAGTTATTGTTTGTGTGTGGTTTGATCTCCTAGATTTTTAGGCGTGTGATTCATTTGTTTGTTTCCTTAGCGACTTTAGGAGTTTTCATTGAAATTTTCTTTGATTGCGTGTGATTAATAATTTTTAATCATGGCTGAATTACCAAGACAATCGCGTAGACTCCAGGGGAAACCCCCTGAGTATACACCAAGCCAACTTGAAGGACTGAAAGCTTTAGTCCCACATACTAAAAGTATAATTCAATCAACAGAACCAGGATAATCATCCTTAATTACTCATCCTGATTATCAATCACAAACAGCAGAATATATTCAAGAGCCAATTTCAATTTCCAAATTTCAGAGCCAGACATTGAACCTGCTGTGTTTGAACCATCTTCAAGATTTGTTACTCTGACTTCTAGTGATCCTGATTCACCTAGGGTAAGACATCGCATTACTAAAAACCTTCCTTCTGATCTCATATGTATTGAAGAACTTGTTGGTCCAGACGAAGACGTAATTCTTCCCGAAACCCAAGAAACTTTGAATCTTAGGGAGTGTGAATCAATATTCTACAGTCCTTTTAGAACTAACGCTTGGTATTTATCATTGACAGATTTTTTACAAAACACGGGTCTTACTTATTCACCACCCCGAATTCCTTTCTACCCTACACCGAGAGGTTACCATCCTTCATCAGCTATGTCAGGTGAGTCATCTATGTTTTCTCAATCTCCGGAAACATTTTTATACGGTGTTCCGTTTGTTCCTTCGAGATACCAGTCACTCTCTGGTACTTTCCCGGGGGCAGCTCCTCAACCAATTGAACAAGTGTTATCATCTGGTATAAATGGAACTAAAACTGAAACTTTGAACACAAAACAGATTTTTATGATGTCTGGTAATATTCCAAACCCTCAACCTCAAGGAAGTCAGTTACCGCCTGGGGGGCAACCTCAAGGAAGTCAGTTACCGCCTGGGGGGCAACCTTAGGGTAATTTTTTACCGGGTCAAACTATAGGACAATATTACCTGCCTGGGGAACAACCTCAAGGACAATACATACCTCAAGTTCAATATCAACCTCAAGGACATTACATACCCCAAGGTCAATATCAACCCTAGAGTCAGTTTATTCCTCTGGGTCAATATCAACCCCAGATTCATTACATGCCTCAAGGTTATCAACCTCAAGTTCAGTACCTAGCTCAAGGTTTTCAACCTCCTTTAAGACAACCATTGTTATAAGGAACTATAACTTTTCCAGTTAATTATCAAACTTACGTTCAACCAGGTTATGGTCCTTCATATGCACAACCTTCTATGGGTCAATACCCCGGAATGAATAAGGTGTGGGATCCATCTCAAATTCAATAGACTATCCAACCCAATGTGCAGCTACCTAATCAACCTGGACAACCCATAGGTTCTGGTCCAACTCAGCAACCTGTCCAGCCTTCCATTCAAGTCTCTACACCTGGTTCTGTTCAGCAGCCTGGGCCTAGTACACCTAGAACTCTGCCTCAAACTGTTGTTGCTGCTACAACTTATGTTCAACCTACCACACCTATTTCTAGAGTATCTGCAGCTCATGTTTCTTCTATCCCTGAATCAGTGAAAATTCCTCAGTATCTGTGCCACAGTCAAGACCTACAATTCAGACTATGAACTAGATGCCTACAGGACAAGCTGGTACAAGTACGTTTGTCGCTAGTCAACCATAATTTACTTATCAGCCGTACCAGGGATAGTATCAATTTGGAGGGGGACAAAAAATCCGGTATATCAGTATCAACCGTACCCTGGGTATACTTATCAAGTACCTAAACAACCCCAGTATGGTCCGGTCAATCCTGGTTATCTAAGAGGTTTCACGATTCCCAATCCACATCCAATTCCAGGATATCTTGGATATCCTCCTCCTGGAACTGGTTTGATCACACAAGGTTGTCAAGACCCTAGCCATCGGTTACCTTTCATAACAGCTTTAGATTTACCTGATCTATCGCACCTTACGAACGATCCTATCTTTTATCTTCCGTATTGGCCGCCAATGCCTAACAAGTTGCCTAGTGATATTCCAAAGTTTGAGGGTAAGTCAGGAGAGGACCCATCTAATCACGTTATGACTTATCACCTCTGGTGTGCATCCAATTCACTAATCGACGATTCAATTCGGTTATGTCTTTTTCAGAGAACTCTCATTGATCTAGCTGCCAAATGGTACATTGAGTTACCACGAGGCTCATTTAATAATTTTAATGCACTAGCTACTGCTTTCTTAACCCATTTTTAGTTGCCTGTCAGATACGACAATGGCACGGAATTGCTAACTTCATTAAAACAATCTACGTCTACGTACATATCCGATCACATTCATGAATGGAGACGTAGGAGGCGTTTAGTGAAGGTCTTTATTCCGGATCAAATTTTGGCTGAATGGTTTATCAAATCGTTATTGCCCAAAATTACTAAAAATGTGGCCAAAGGAGGCGTCGTTACAGAAGAGCAAGTCATTGCTCAGGCTCAGTACCTTGACCTTGTATATACACAGTCGAGTACTTTGTATGATAAAATCCCCAATTTACCAAGACCTGGTCAATTAACTACAACTCCTTTCGGCTCTCATGCCGTTGATGGTGTAATTGGTTCTATTAGCACTGGTAAGAGTAAGAATAAATCTTCCAAGACGACTTCTCCTATTATCACTTTACCTGATTCACCGAAAGGAGATTCTTCCGTTGAAACTTCCGTCGATATTCATGTTGTAAAATCATCTACAACCAAACCTAAAACTGGTGGTAAGAAGAAATTTAAGAATAAAAACAAAAAATCTTCAAAAGATAAAAACGATAAAACTGAACCAACTGACGAAAAACGAAAACCTCGTTATCCTTGTCTGATCTGTGATGAGAATCTTTTTACAAAAGAGTGCCCGCATAGAGACGAGGTATCGAAATTCGTTAAGGGTTTGCCCATACCTACTGTCTTGAAGGATCCTTTTCCTGCTCAAGATAGTAACATGATAGGATATTCCTCAAATGTGTTGGAGAATATCTTCATGGTTAGGACACGATCGCAAGATTACGGTAGTAAAAATCCTGGTAAAGAAGCAGAAAGTTCTAATTCGGAATCAACTACATCTCTCTCAGTTTCTGATCCACTATAGATCGAGAAACAAAATCCTGACTTAGTAATCAAACCGCCTGCTAAAGGTGTACTTCGTAAATTATCTTTCAATCCACATGTGAGAGCTGCTTAGAATTACAATATTGTTGAAGACTTGGAAATTTCCCCTTCATCAAGGTTGGCTTTGGAACTGCTGCAATCATGCCCAGCCCAAAGAAAATTACTATTGTCAGCTTTAGGAGCCGTAGACCTCCAGGATTCAAACCTCATGATCTTCGATTTATAGAATTTTACACCCCGCCTACCCCATCAAATGGCTTTTCAAATTCCGATAATAGTCAAAAACAAATGTATCTTTCGTATTGTTGTTGATGAAGGGGCTTCTACGTGTATTATGTCGTTAAAATGTTGGAAATCACTTGGTTCTCTGACAATTAACCAATCGCCGACTATCCTCAAAGCTTTTTATGGAAGATTTTTTCAGCCGTATAGTATTTTACAGGATCTACCAATAGAGGTCAAAGGAAAAATCGTTAATCTGGATGTGGAAGTGGTTGATGCCCCTCTGGATTACAACCTTCTCCTGGGTCGCAGTTGGTCTTGCACCATGACTGTTGTTGTATCATCGATCTTTCGTCTCATCATGTTTCCTCATAAAGGAAAGATCATTAAAATAGATCAGCTCTCATATTATTCATCTGACCCAGCCTCTACTGATAGTATCCAGTGTTGGCAATATGATGCAGAGTGTTGTCCTTGATGGCAACCCACTGAATGAAGTTGAAGACATGCGATTGATGGCATGTGTTGTCCTTGATGGCAATCCACCTGATGAAGTTATTCTTGACTTGATGGACTTGGTAAATGATGTAAATCTGATGTGATATGATGTTGTTGGCAATATGATGTTGAATGTGTTGTCCTTAATGAACAACCCACTTGATAGAGTGATGTCCTTGAATGGCAACCCACTTGATGAAGATGATGGCAGCCTACTTGATGAAGTTCTTGATACAGAAAAATGATGTACATCTGATGTATCTACAGTGAGTACAGAAGGTAAATGAAGAAAGAAATTCAATATGTGCTAGATCTATGATGAAAAGAGTATGTCTCAAGGCATACGCGGATTTGTCTAAGAGAAGTCGCGTATGCACGCGAGAAACAACGTTACAAGTTGCGTATGGGCAAAAGCGCTCATAAAGTGCAAAACCAGGGGTAGCCACCATGGTATTGACCCATTTTATTGGGTAATGATTCGTCTAAATGACCCCGTCTAGGAATACCATTGGAAGTAATGTGGTTTTGGCTCATGGTATTGAAAAAGGGTAAACCTATATAAGGAGAAGAAATTCATTGTGCAAAATAGATCAGTGTGTGCAAGATGTCTGAGCTTGAATGAATACTTCTCTCTGAAGTATATCTGAATGGAAAGGGTAACAGTTGAATGATAGATCTGAAAGCATGATGCACCTATGAAGAAATGATGAAGAAGGTAATCTAGATCTGGAATGTATTTGTATTTGCTAGATCTGTTTATGGAATGATTAGATCTGAGATGAGGCGAACATCTGTCTGAAGTAAAAGGGTTAAATCTGAACTGAAAATCTGATCTGAAGAAGTATGTTGCTTTATAATGACTGAAGATGTATACGCTAGTTCGGAACAGCGGAAGCGCGTATATACGCGGGTTTGGTAAAGCGAAAGCGCGTATCTGCCCTGAAATATAAACAGATGTATACGCTGGTTGATGTGAACGGAAGCGCCTGTATACGCGATATCAGTGAAAGGAAAGCGCGTATGCAAAACTAGAGTTTGCTGAAGTATGAGTATGAAATGTCTGATCTGTTCTGCTGTGTTACTGCTATCTGTCTAGGTTATCTGAATTGACAAGTATCTGTTGGTGCTGTATGTTTGAGCTTAAAAGTATGGAGTGGGTCCAGTCTGAAAATATGATGAAACGTGGCCTGCAAGTTGTGTCCTAAAGGAAGATTTGGATCCAGTGTGAAAATTGATGAAACTTGGTCCATAGAGGTGTTGAGGGTTGTAGCCTTCAGTCAGGGGGTTGTAGCTCCCTTCCAGGTGAGGCTGGTAAACGAGATCAGGGGGTCGTAGCTCCCTTCCAGGAGAGGCTGGTAAACGAGTCAGGGGGTTGGAGCTCCCTTCCAGGAGAGGCTGGTAAACAAGCGTAGGTGGGTGCCTGCGTGCTGGTAGGAGTCTGCACCAGCACATATGTTGTAAGATGTTTTCTCTATAATAAAATATTGAAGGTTGAGCAACTGCAACGGTGGTTTTCTCCCGACTTGGGTTTCCACCTAAAAATCTTGGTGTTCATGTGTGATGCTTTGCGTGATGGTTTATTCTATTTTTACTGCACATGTTTACTGATAATTTAACATCAGATGAATGAATATTGCAAAGAACTAAGTTAATAAATATCTGCATATTTAGATCTCTGCTAATACGCGAGTTGTATGAAGGATATCCGCGTGTATACGTGAGTATACTAAAGGAAAGTAGCGTATGGGTTTTAGAGAGTGAAAAAGTAAAAAATTTTGAATATGCAGTAAATACTGATTCACCCCCCCCTCTCAGTATTTTTCCCAACATCCAACATATCGAAAAATCGACTATTCCTTATAAGGATGTCAGAGTAGGTTTGCTTAAAGATTCGGCTTTACTGGGAACATTTTCCCTACCTGCTCCCAACGTACCGCCTCCTATTGCTAACATCAATATGATTACATCAAGTACTCTTTCCTTTGATGATCCTTGGATAGTACCTTCAGAATCAGAACTGGACTCTTTCGATGGTGCAATGCCTTTGAGTCCTTTTGAGTTAACATATCAGGCAGTACAGTCATTTTCTAATACTCCTTCAACTGAATCTGAACTAGTGAATGTGATCAATGAGGAGTCACTTTCAATATCGAGCTCAGCTTTGACATCAATTTCGGATTTTGGTCAACAAGTATTTCATACTGATGAACATATTCATGAATTCTTGTCTGTCGATGAATTACCATGTGAAGATCTTCATCATAGGTCTTCATTTTTACCTGATCTCGATCATTTTGAGAATGATTTTTCCTCAATTTTTACTACTGATTATGTCAAAGAACCTCAGAATCCTCTCTCATCTTCCAATTCTGAATTTTCCTACAATGGTTCCCATTGACATTTCAGTAAAACCCAGAATTGTTGAAAACATTCATATAGGTGCTTCTTGTACGACTGATGAAATCCAAGCATATAAAGCCCTATTTCAAGAATTTCGTGACATTTTTGCCTGGTCATATGAATAAATGCCAGGAATCAATCCGTCGATTGTTGTTCATGAAATTAAGACATACTCGGATGCTAAACCAGTCAAACAGAGATTACGTCAGATACATTTGTGAAAAGCTGCCGCTATCAAAGCAGAATTTGAAAAATTACTTCGTGCAGGTTTTATTTATCCGATTCCATTAACGGATTGGGTATCTAATATCATTCCTATCAATAAAAAACAAGGAACAATACGAATATGTATCGATTATAGGGATATAAATCAAGATTGTCCAAAAGACAACTATCCAACCCCTTATATCTATCAAATTATTGACGATTGTGCTGGAAGTGAAATGTTTTCGTTCATGGATGGACTTTTCGGCTACAATCAAATCAACATACTCCCTGCAGATCAACCTAAAACAGCTTTCATTTGTCCATGGGGGACTTTTTCTTATCGCAAATTACCTTTTGGACTTAAGAATGTTGGCGCCACTTTTCAAAGGGAAATGTCTTATGCATTTCATGACATTAAACACATTGTGCAACCCTACCTCGATGATTTTCGTGCTCATTCCTCGCGTAGAGCAGATCATATCATTCGTTTACGAGCTATTTTTATACGATGTAGGCATTATAATATTCGTCTGAATCCTCACAAATGTGGTTTTTGTGTACAATCTGGACAATTGTTGGGATTTATTGTCTCAAAGGCAAGCATTCGTGTCGATCCATCGAAGGTTGAGGCTATCATCAATTTACCTCCTCCTTCTACTCTTCGCCAACTCCAAAGTTTGAAAGGGAAAGAAAACTTTTTACGTCGATTCATTCCTAACTATGCCGATTTAATGAAAGGTTTCACCAGGTTGTTGAAACAGAATATTCCTTTCTTTTGGGACGAGATTGCTAATCGATCTTTTGATGCTCTTAAAAACGCATTGACCCATACATTGTTACTGCATCCTCCCAATTACAACCAGGATTACTTTTTGTACCTCGCCGCTTCCGATTCCACTATAGGAATGGTTCTAGTTCAGGAAAATGAATTCCATGGTGAACATATGATTTACTATCTTAGTCGCAATTTGCATCTGACTAAAATCAAATATTCACATGTGGAGAAATTGGCCTTGGCAGTCGTTTAAGTTGTCCAACGTTTTCGTCATTACATACTTTTACGTAAAACAACAGTGATTTCTGATTGTAACCCTATGATGTATATTTTGACCAAACAATTGCTAGGGGGAAAATAATCCAAATGGATTGTTATCCTACAGGAGTTTGACTTGGAATTTGAAAAATCCAAATCAAAGAAGTCATTGATATTTGTTGAACTTATGTGTGACTTCCCACGTACTGATACAGAAACTGTGGCGGAACAACTGATCGCGGAAGAATCCTTGTTTCTTATTAGTATCATTGATCCTTGGTATGGAGATATCATCGTTTATCTTCAAACCCAATCTTTTCGGCCTGAACTTTCACGGTCACAACGACATAAAATCCATTTCCAGTCTCAACAATATCATATTGTTGGCGACACACTATACCGTCGTGGTGTGGACTCTGTTTTCTGACGTTGTCTCACTCATGAAGAAGCCGAAAAGGTTTTAAATGACTGTACCTCTAGAGCATGTGGCAGTCATATGTTTGGGTATGCCACAGCCCAAAAGATATTGCGCGCTAGTTATTTTTGGCCGTCCTTATTTAAATATTGTATTTATGCGGTCTGAAATGCCATAATTGTCAAATCTTCGATCGAAATATGTGTGCACCACCCGCTCCTCTTCACCCTATAATTGTTGTCGATCCTTTTGAAAAATGGGGCATTGACTTCATTACATGTAACCCTCACTCGGCCGGGGGGAATGGGTATATTATTCTCGTAGTAGAATATTTTACCAAATGGGTCGAGGCGATGCCTACATTTGCGGCAGATGGAAAAATTGCAGCTAATTTCGTGTTCAATCATGTGATTGCTCATTTCGGTGTACCCAAAGCGATGACTACTGACCATGGGAGCCATTTTCGAAACATCATGATGACCGAGCTAACTTACCAACTTGGCCTGTGCCATGACAGTTCTACACCATATTACCTGCAGGCCAATGGTCTGGTTGAAGTGATTAATAAATTTTTAGTCACCATGATCAAAAGAATCGTTGGAATTTATAAATCGAATTGGCATACCATGCTCTTTTCAGCACTTTGGGCATATCAGACCTCAGCAAAAACATCAACAGTTTTTACCCCTTTTCAACTAGTTTATGGTTTAGAAGCGGTATTACCGATTGAATGCGAGACATTGTCACTCCAACTAGCCATAGAGTTACTACCAACCACCTCTGAGGAGGAAAAACGCTTTTTGTACTTGGCTCAATTAGATGAGAATCGGCGCACCGCTCCATTAGCTACCAAGGCTCATGCGAAACAAATGAAAGCTCAGTATGATAGAAGTGTTACACCTCGTATTTTTCAGAAGGAGACCTAGTTTTGATATATGACCAAGCTAACGATAAGCTAGGGGCTGGGAAATTTGAACCCATGTGGCATGGTCCTTATATTGTCAAGCAACAGCTTGCAAAAGGGGCCTAGGAATTGATTGATTTTGATGGGGTCTCTTTAGGAAAACCCGGATATGGGCTTTATCTAAAGAGATATTACGCTTGATTCTTGTGTGGAGATCTTTTCTGTATATTAGTTATTTTCTAGCTGGTGTGCTGTAGATTAGAAACGTGTGCCTAGCCTAACTATGTTTTTACCACTATTCCTGCTTATCTGGATTACTCTTGATATTGCAGACGTTGACGTCTTTTCAAACATACATTGGTTTTGCTGATGGAACTTGTTGTAGTACACAGAACATTTCTTCCACAACCTAGGTTATTTATTCACCCTCTGACAAGTTAGTATCTATGCATGGGGTAAGCCACGGTCAAACGACAAAAAATATTGCAGAATATAGCGCAGTTATTGAGTTATTGTTTGAATCCATTTCATTTGGAATTCGGAGTTTGATCGTTAGGTTAGATTTTGAACTCGTTGTATTACAATTAAATTGAGTGTATGCAATTAGAAACCCAGTGTTGTTAAGATTATTTTTGAAAGTTCGTCTCTTGGAATGAGAATTTGATTATATTGAGTATCAACACATTCCAAGAAATTTAAACACATTGGCAGATGCAATAGCTTCTAGTGTTATAAACAGAGATTTGTAGCAATGAAAAGCAGTAAATCAACATTCAATAACAAGTTGGACAGGTAACTGGAAATAGTAGTATATCATAGCATAGGATAGTGTTTCAAAAAATAGTACATCGTCCTCAATCATAGGTTCAAAACGCCTTATGATTGGGAAAAAAGTGATACAAAAAATTATATGAGTCTATACAGTCGATAATCCACTATCTGTGGTAATGATCATGATAATATACTACAGCTCGTGCCAACCTGCTCAGGAATCTCCTGAAAAATACAGGAGCCCCAATGACATATCTCTACAAGCGAAGTGGAATGTCGTCTATGGTAGTCTCTGGGATGTCCATAGTCAGTTGCTCCAGATGGTGTTCCAAATCAATAAGAATCTTTGTTGTCTGATCCTATGGTGGTGGTACTGTTGCAGCTGCATCCCTTTGCCTCCTCTCGAAGGGATGGAGAGTGACTGGTCGACGAGGACCCACATCTGCATTTGAAATTTTTGTTATCAGTTTTGGACGATTTAAAAAACAAAATAAAATTAGAATTTAGAACATGTCAAAATGATTTTTTACCTGACTCATCCCACTGAGCTCCCAGAGGAAGTGACATATCACGATCACCACGGTAATCCATCCCAGCATAAGGGAAGTCCTCTATCACGAAGATTTGGTTTTCTAACCAACGAAAGTAAGCCGAGGGAAATCGGACAATCTCTCCACCCTCGCTATGATGGGCCATCAAAGCAACCCATCGGACCATTCGAGGCTCTCGGACTCTACCAGGATCAACTGGAATATGTTGCGGGGCCAGTAGAGGAATCCTCTCTAGAGAAAAAGTAACCACAATCGATCCATATCCGAAGTTATTCAACTTCCCATTCTTTGCCCTAGTTAGTTGGCCTTTGATATTCGCCAACACTGCCTCGCACCAGTTGAATATGGTGCCTTGGAAACAGTCCACTGCAATCTGCATTTGAGATCCAGTAGCAACATGCAAAGCTACACTTCCACATAACTTGGTTACGGTAAATGCAACTACTTTCAACTCAGGACGGATGATGGTTTTGATATCAATCTGTTTGCCTTTAGGATTGGCCTCATCATTGCAGAACTCTAGTTGCAGGCTAGCGACAGACTGGCCACCTGGCCTAGCCCCAAATAGAGAAAGTGGTTCACATCTTTTAGACAAACCAGTCAGAAAGTATATGTCCTCCAGCTCTATTTTGAGTCGGTTGCCTCCAATCACAAAATACTGGTCCTGTACATCCCACTTATTTACCAACCAAGTGAGTAGATCTACTTGGGCTCTCATGCCGCTGATAGCCCAGAATTTTAATAACCCGCATGCTCTCAAAACTTGTAATGTAGGTGGATGAATCATTGCAGCTTCATCTACCTCCTCGTGTTCACGTTCCTTCCAAATAAGCATTGTAAATATCCTACAATGAACAAAATGAAATATTAGAATCATTTTAAAAAGAAAATTTTGGGTAATTTGGAGAGAAAATCAGTTTTTTATATTCTTCACGGTGCCCCTGCACTTTTTGTTTAGAGACAGTGCGTAGATCTGCACGGGCTCTATACTAAAAGTGTGGGACCATGACATTTTTCTTTGTAAGAAAATGTCGGGGTCCGCAGGTACCGTGTGTCTTACCTGCGGACCCCCGAGAGCGGAATTTTGAACCTATTTCTTCCCCAAAAATGAATTTTAAACCCTAAATTAAGGAAATGAACGGATGAAAAGCAAGGAAAAGAGAATGTAGATTACCTGGAGCATATGGTTTTTGATTTGAATAGTCGATTTGTCTGGAATCTTCTCTGGAGCGTTTTTTTCCAAAATATCTCAAATTTTCACTCTGAACTCAAATGGTAAAAATGAATTGGAAAACTCCTTTTTATAAGTTTTTTCAAATAAATGAAATTTAATTTTGTTTATTTTTCACTTTAAAGCGATGGTTTTTCAAAATATTTCTATTTTATTTAAAGCAGGTACATTTAATTTTTTGAGTTTTTGTGCAGAATACTGGATTTTTCAAGTGAAATGGTCATTTTTGACGAAGAGTATACTTTTATCACTTTTTTGGGCTCTTAAAATTTTACGAAAAAGCAAAACCATGGAGTCCTCTTTTTAGCCCCTTTCGGACTCTTTAAATATGAAAAGATTGCCGAGTACTTGACTATTCGAACTCGTTAAAGGAAATGAACAATCATCCTTTCAGTATAAGTTTACCCCTTTTCCGGACTGAAATGGACTATTTACGAAAATGGTATACGTTGACTAATCATGGTCAATAGAGTTCTCTCCCGTATTATTTTATCCTTTTTTGGGCCTGAGAGACTAAAATTACAAAAAAGAACACCCATGGAGTTTTCTTAAGTTTTTCTTCTGACTCCCTAAAAATGAAAAACACCAAGTTTCTCCTATATTGGACTCGTTAAAATTTAACAGTAAAGAACCTGTTGATTACAAACAAGAACAAACCACTCCTTCTTAGGGTTCGATTTTAAACTAAGTTGGACTCATCCGAAGGATGAGCTTATAAAAAATCAAATGTTATCCTCCTCAAGCTTGTCAAAAATAAAGAGGTACTTGCCAGAAATGGTGGGGGAAAAAGATAAAATGAATTCATTTGTTACACTTTGATTTAAAAGCAGTATACCACTCTTGAACACGACATTTTTGTCACACTTCTACCTGGGTTGGGAAAATCCTTTGCCTATCAGTTAATCAAACCACATTGAAGGTCTTCAGCCGATTTCTGGGTATTAGCTTAGGGAAACTGTTACCAAACCATCTGCAGTGTCGCTATGTGTTCAAGAGGACAATCAAACAAACCATTCATCTGTAAACATTTGTCTCCATTCGCATTGACCATCCCTGAGTCAGTCCTTGCAAAAAATTTCTTCAAAACTTGATCTATGGTTTCGTGTCGTGAGCTTAATTACGACGGATCACTTTCTATTGACTACAGCTCATCATCTAGGAAGTTGATCTAGAATCCATCAATACCTTGGAATCTACATGCCTTAATGGCGGGTTTCTCACCTTCGACGACAGGTTGCATCATTGACCTTCGATCAAACGATTCCGTGAAATGTTCAACTTTAGATTACTTATTCACATTTCATGGATTGTACTGAGTACTTTGAGAGCCATTTTCATTATTGGTGGTTTCTCTCACACTTGTTAACAGTTCACATCATTGACTGGTAATCAAGTGGGTTCTACCATGTTCGACTTCAACACATTTAATAGCATGGATAGAATCCTACTAGTTCGGGAAACAGAAATCAAGACCCTGGATCTAGTTTCCACCATCCAGGCTGCGAGGAGTTTTATTATTCATTATGCAGTAGACTATTCATTACAGATGGTTGCATCCATGTTGTGTCTACACTATTGATGTAATATTAAAATCATTTCTGTATCAGAACAAGTTTAGTTAGTTTTTTATCTGAGTATGGGAATGCCCACCTCAGTGATGATGATGATGATATATATATGTGTGTGTGTGTGTGTGTGTGTTTTGCATTGAATGTTTTTACAGGGTTCCGACTGGGGTGTCCATAGGCACATCACTCTTCGAATGCTCTCAGACTTCGCACTTTAGGGGGCAATTTGTTACACTGAAATTTGTCACCGTGACATTTTAGTGTCTATATGGGTTAATTATTACTCATGTATTACTCCCTTAGAAGTCTACAACATCAAAGTTCCTAAAATCAAGCCTTGAAATTGAGAGAAAAAACAAAGTCAAAACACTTGTACCGCACTTTCATGACATTGCCTTTCTTGATTGCCACACCTATTTACAGAGATTTCCTAAAAAGCATGCGGAGCTAAATACACTTTTTCTTCATTAAGGGTGCGGACCCCTGTAAAAGGTAAAATAAAGGCGGAAAGTAACATTTAGAAGCTCAGTAGTCAAATTTGGAAGCTTCTAGAAGCAATTATCCGGTCGAAGGTTCGCTCCTATCATGTATGTTCATTCCTCAATTATGGGAGCCTACCCCTTGGTTTATGGAGCTCAATCCCTTAAAAAGAGCATTCTATCCACTCTTATGTGGAGTTGTAACCTCCTCTCTTTTCCTATAAATTGAAGCCATAGTGCAGCTTTAAAGGGAGTTAGACTTTGAGAATTTTTTAGGAGAAATGTTGTAGAAACTCAGGCTCTCTTAACTAATAACTATGTGGGAATGATTACACACCCATGTGCATTTTAGCTGAGAGAGTGCAAAGCTTGTCAGAGTAAAGGAAATGCCTGTTTCGGACCCCAGGAAGGCCTATACGACATTAAGGCAGACACGGTTGTAAGGCTCTTTCTTCATCAAAGATAATACGAATGAATCTCATTTTCTCAATGAGTTCTTTAATTAAGTAGCTTGTTTATCATGTTTTATCAATAAGTTATTTAATTAATTAGCTTGTTTTTTGAATTTCTTGATCATCTTCATAGATATATGATTCGTGAATTAATTTATACTATGCAGGTGCTATTGATTTTTTCAATGTCTGTGATTGTAGATCTTTGAAGACGACTCTTTCAAGCAACTGGAAAGAAGATCATTACGAATAGCATTGGACTATGGGTAGGTCTTCAAAACCTCTGTTGTAGCTAATTATTAATCGAATATTATCTAGAGAAAATAGTTTTTGTCTGTTTGTTTGTTGCTAGTTGTCTGTAGGACACTTGGGAGGTTTGTCTTGTCCGCAAGGACGACTTATCCATCCAACAACCATAGCTTGACTCAATTGGTTAACTGCGTAGCAAATGTATGGTCTGGTGTTCACTAGATACATCAGTGAACCAACTAACTGACTGTAGACAATAGCATCCACTACCTCTCCAGAAGTAGCGTCCTCCTTCCTCCAATTTCCTGGAAGAGGAGTATCCATGGGTTTGCAGCTCTCCATGTGAAACTTACCCAATGTCTCCTTGGTGTACTTGCCTTGAGAAACAAAAATTTCACCATCCCGCCGCCATATTTCCAAACCAAGGAAATAATGAAGGAGTCCCATGTCCTTCATTTCGAACTCCCTTGCAATATCCTCCTTACATGAGTGTATCAGCTGCTCATCGCCAGTCACAATTAGATCATCAACATAAATAACAATAATAAATAGCTTACCCTCAACCAGAATCTGGTACAGGTTTGCATCAGCTTCACTTTTGGTGAAGCCCAGTTTGGTGAAATAGTTGTCTATCCGAGTGTACCAAGCACGAGGTGCTCGCTTCAGCCCATACATTTCTCTCTTGAGTCGACACACATGTGAATCACTATTGAAGATCTCGAAACCTTCAGGATGCTCTATGTACACTTATTCCTCATTCACTCCATTGAGAAATGTAGTTTTCACATCCATCTGATGAATGCGCCAGCCCATCTGCGCTGAGAGTGCAAGGATGGATATAATGGAAGATTTCCTTGCAACAGGTGCAAAATTCTCATCATAATCGATCCCCTCGATCTGTGAGAATCCCTGGGCCACAAATCTAATATTGTATTTCTCCACACTCCCATCAAAATATTGCTTTACCTTGTAGATCCATCTCGATCCAACCACTGATTTGTCGACCAGTCTTGGGACAATCTCCCATGCACTATTCTTGACAATGGAGTCATACTCCTCCACCATTGCATCAACCCAAGTTGGTTGTTGCACTGCCTCCTGAAAGGAAGATGGTTCAGTCACAATACATTTTCTCATAAGAGTCGTGTATCCAATAAATATGTTTGGAGACTGTCTATGTCTGCGCTGTGAAGTAGGGGCTCCCACATTCTCTACAGCATCAAGTCTCAATCTATCAACTTTTGTGGTGCACCTTCTGCCACTTCTGATGGATGGCTCTACATGAGTGTTTTCCGCCTCTCCATGATCCTCCTCATGTGGTTTCTCCACATCTTGAGGCTCATACTTGGGAACCAAGAGTTGCTTCTCTCCATGCAAGTCCAGCTCCCTCTCAAGGGACAACCGCATGGCTTTCTCCTCATCAAATTTTAGATCCCGCCGCACAACGTTCATTCTGTTGTTTCATAAATACACTTGATAGTTGTGGGGTGTTTCAGTGTACCCCACAAAAATACCGATCTCAGCTGTCGGATCCAACTTCTTCCTGGCATCCTTGGTCACATGCACATAAACAGATAAGCCAAAAATCTTAAAGTGTGAAACATCAAGTTTCTTACCAGTAAAAGCCTCTGCAGGTGTACTCATGCCAAGTATCCTACGAGGACAATGGTTCTACACAAATATCGTAGTGTTGCATGCTTCCACCCACAGATGCATCAGTAGGCCTTGATCATGCAACATCGATCTTGCTACACCCACAATCGTTTTGTTCTTTCTTTCAGCGACCCCATTCTGTTGTGGGTTATGAGGCGCTATCAGTTCTCTTTGAATTCCTTCTTTGTTGCAGAAGTTCTTGAATTCGTTAGAGATTTATTCACCACCATTATCACTCCTTAAAGCCTTCACTTACTTCCCTGAATCTTTCTCCACTAGTTCCTTAAACTCAAGAAACTTTGAGAATGTCTGATCTTTCTTCTGCATGAAGAAGATCCAGCACTTACAAGAAAATTCATCAAAAAATATCACATAGTACTTGTGTTTTGATGTCGAAGCAACAAAGAATGGTCCACACACGTCTGTGTCAACTCTCTCAAGGATCCCCAAAGCTCGGTTCTCCTTCTCATGAAAGGTGGCCTTTACATATTTTACCATAGTACATCCCTTGAATGTGTCTGACTGTGCAAGTGTACCCTTGGGAAGACTAGTAGAAATCTGCTGCATGACTTTCAATGCTCCATGGTGAAGATGGCCCAATCTCCTATGCCATAATTTTCCCTCATCCCGGCTCACCACTTTGTCCGCCTTGCCCATCAATGTTGCGTAGCCATCTACATCCAGCTTGTAGAGATTCTTAACTTGAATCCCTATCTTCTTGACTTGTCATGTTGGTTTTTGTCTCATGAAGGCTTTTCCTTCACTAAAAACAACATCACAGCCTCTATCCTCCAACATTGCAACTGAGACTAAATTTTTCTTCAAACCTGGTACATGCATTACATCTTTTAATTGAAAGGGTTTACCTAATTGCCTCTAGAAGGTAATGGTACCAATCCCATTATCATTGTACTGCCCGTCATCACCCATTTCAACATGCATCTGGAGATCCTTTTCCTCCAAGCTACTGAAAATTTCCTTGTCTCTCGTCATGTGAAAGGAAGCACCACTACCCAAATACCACACAAATCCCAATGCACTTGAAACCATGCATGTAATCAATGAGAATTCAAGCTCAAATTGCGAGGCCAAAGCCTCACCAACTGTAGATCCTCCAACCTTCTTGTTCTTCTTCTTTTATGGGCAGTTAGTAGCATAATTCCCATGCTCGTGACAGTGAAAACGCTTCACCCTGGACATGTCTCGCTTCTTGCCATCTTTGGACTTGGATTTGGAATGTAATTTCTTCCCCTTCCCCTTCTTCGTCTTGGAAGCCAAAGCACAATCTTCTTCATCTTCATTCTTAGATGAAGATCCATCTCTGGTGTTCCGTTTGAACTCCTGTGCCAAATCCAACCACAGTCGTTCCCAATCTGGCAGATTTTCCTTTCCATTGACAGAGTCTTGATAATTGTGCCAACGCTTGGGAAGTCCTAGGAGAGCCAAGCTCACCAAATCATCATCGGCGACAGTTATACCAACGCTCCCAGTTCATCCCAACATTGGACAAACTTTGTTAAATATTTTGGTATGGAGTTGCCTTTCTCCATCTTGATCTTCCTGAGTTTATCTTTGAGCACCAATTTTCTATGGTCATTGTTGTTCTAAAATAGATCGATCAAAGCCTTCCACATTGCATATGGTGTGGCTTTCCCATGGAGGCTTGAGACAATATGGTATCGTAGTTCCTCCAATAGGATCATCCTCGCCTTTCCCACTTTCTTTTTCCATGCATCAAGAGTTGCAACATCTGTCACAACGGGTTTAGGAACATCATTGTCAATGAATTCCTTCAAGCCATTGTCTTAGATTACTGCCTCCATTTTGTCCTTCCAAGCAATATAGTTTGAGCTGCCCTCGAGTGCATACTCCAACCTCAAGCCATTGAAAGCCATTTCGATCCTGAATTAGCTCTAGCACCAAGAAATCCTTTCTACAAATTCAAATTATATCCAGTCATAAACTCAGCTCCTCCTTCACAATTGTGATTTCCTGTGCTTCGATACCATGTAGAAATTATACAACATGCATGTATATCATTGATTCAATCTGATCTAACAACGTACTAAATTTAAATATTGAATCACTTCTACAAAACTTTTGAGGAATTAAAAACAAAATCGCCAATCACATGAAGCAAAGAACAATCAATCAAGCCACAAACACAGATAAATTCTAGGGGAAAGATTACTACTCAAAACCCCACTATCTTTTATTGTATATTCAGCATGGAATCATGAAACAATTACATACAACTCTTCTCATATGAGCCCTCATGTACTCAGCTAATTGTCTCACATTGTCTCAAATAAAACTAACCAATACTTAGCCAATTTACTACCTCCAGAAAGCCTGCCTTGCTTGCGCAATCCCTATTATTGAGGAAATTTTGCCTTCTTTGACTGCACAAGTATCATGGGAACTCTAATGGGTGTTTGGTTGCATGGGTGCAACCCAATAATCCTACAACTGATAGTCAACTTCCCTTTCACCTAGATCTCAACTTGGTCTCCAATGGATCTAACATGCATGCAGCTAATAATAGTAAATCCTCAATTGCATGTGAGATCACCGATTGTGAATAAATTAATATTTAATTCACTTGATCTCTCACTAGTGTATCTAATAGTTACAACTATCACAACTGAGTTTAACTCACTTAACTGAATTAAACTGACTATAACATGCATTAACTAATGCACCACTGCACTTTGAACTCTGTTGCAACTAGAATTACTCTGCATGCCTCACCAACTACCTCTAACTCAAAATTCATGAGTTGACTGAGTTTATCACACTCAGTTAACTATTACAATTTATTTTGAGATTATATTAAATTTTATTATCCATCGTAATTAAGGGAGACATGCACCAAATTTAGCATTGTGGTCCCACCCAAGTGTAGGTGCTTCTTGGAACTCCCGGTCCCACACTAGGCGTGGGTGCTGAAATTTCTTGTTTAATCTCAACAACATGATATAGGTTCGCATCCGCTTCACTCTTTGTGAAGCCTGACCTGGTGAAATAGTTGTCGATTCTAGTGTACCAAGCACAAAGTGCTTGCTTTAGCCCATACAATGCTCTCTTGAGTCTGCACACATGTGACTCCCAATCAAAGGTCTAAAAACCTTCTGGTTTCTCAATGCACACTTCTTCCTTAATAACTCCATTGATAAAGGTTGTCTTTACATCCATCAGATGTATATGCCACCCCATCCACGCTGAGAGTGCAAGGATGGATCTAATCAATGAGTACCTTGCAACCGGTGCAAAATTCTCCTCATAGTCAATCCCCTCTACCTGTGAGAATCCTCTGGCCACAATTCTAGCCTTGTATTTATCCACACTTCCATACATTTCTTTCTTCGCCTTGTAGATCCACCTAGATCCAACCACTGACTTCCCCACTAGTCTTGGGACCACTTCCCATTGCACTGTTTCTGATAATGGAGTCATACTCCTCAACCCATGCCGGCTGCTACACTGCTACCTCAAAAGAGGATGGTTCTGTCACAATACACTCGCTCATAGGAGCCATGTATCCAGTACACATGTCTGGGTACCTTCTCTACCTGCACTGTGATGTAGGTGCACCTACATTCTCTTCCGCATCTAGCATCAATCTGCCAGCCCCTCTGGTGCGCTTCCTACCATTTATGGTGGATGGCTCTACATGAGTGGTTTCTGCCACTCTCTGAACCTTTACTTATGGCTTCTCCACATCCTAAGGTTCATCCTTTGGAGCTAAGAGTTCCTCTTTTGCATGCAAGTCAATCTCCCTCTCAAGGGACAATCGCATGGCTTTCTCCTCATCAAATTTAACATCTCTCCTGACAACTTTCATCCTGTTTGTCAGAAAATACACTCGATAGTTGTGGGGAGTATCAGTGTACCCCACAAATATCCCAACCTCTTTTGTTGGTTCTAGCTTCTTCCTGGCATCTTTGGTCACATGGAAATAGACATATGAGCCAAAAATTTTAAAATATGAAACATCTGGTTTGTTACTTGAAAAAGGATCCTCTAGTGTAGACATGCCAAGTATCCGATAAGGACTACAATTCTACACAAATACCGCTATGTTGCATGCCTCTTCCCACAGATGCAACAGTAGGCCCTGATCATGTAAAATAGCTCATGCTGCTCCCACAATTGTTCTATTCTTTCTTTCTACAACCCCATTTTTTTGTGTGTTATGAGGGGCAATCAATTCTCTCTGAATTCCTTCTTTAGCGTAGAAGTTCTTGAATTCATTAGAGATATACTCACCACCATTGTCACTCCTTAGAGACTTCACCTTCTTCCCTGTATCTTTCTCTACCAGTTATTTTAACTCACAAAAATTGGAGAACATCTGATCTTTCTTCTGCATGAAGAAGATCCAACACTTTATAGAAAATCCATCAACAAAAATAACATAATACTTGTGCTTTGTTGTGGAAGTTGTTGAGAATGGTCCACACACATCTTAGTGAACTCTCTTAAGGATTGTCATTGTTAGGTTCTCTTTCTCATGAAAGATGAGCTTTGTATACTTCCCCATGGTACATCCCTTACATGTGTCTATTTTTGCAAGTGTACCCTTTGGAATACCTATAGAAATCTTATGCATGATCCTCAAAGCACTGTAGTGTAGATGACCCAACCTACTATGTCCTAACCCACCGATATCCCAACTCACCACCTCATCTGCTTTACTGTTCAATGTTGCGCAACCATCTACATCTATTTTTTAGAGGCTCTTCACATGAACCCCAATATTCTTTACCTGTCCCATGGCTTTGTGACGAAGGAACGCCTTTCCTTCACTGAAAAACACATCATATCCAAGATCCTCCAACATAGCAACTGAAACTAAATTCTTTTTAAAACCTAGTACATGCATGACATCCTTTAATATGAAAGGTTTTTCCTAACTCTCTCTGGAAAGAAATTGTACCAATCCCACTAGCGTTATACCTCCCATCATCACCCATCTAGATGTGCATCTAAATATTGTAGAAATTATATACAATATGCATGTATATATCCGGACTCTTTTGATCTCACAATATTTATCTTCTTGCAAAATACAGAATCCTTCCACTATAATTCTTGCGGAAATTTAATCAACAATTGCAAAACACATGAAGCAATAAAAACACACATAACACAGTTGTTTAACGGGAAAGCCTGAAGCTAAAAACCCCAACTATCATATTATGTATCATGGAGATCATATGACAATCTCATACAAAGCATACAAAGCTTATCACAAGCTCTCAGTACAGTACAACTGTCATACACTAATCAGGCCCAATCTTGCAAATCCATGCACCGATCTTTGCCACCTGCTAGCCTCCATCCATTACACAATCACTGCTAAAGAATGGCTCTGGGTGAGTTCAAATTGCCCCAACCTTGCTCACGCAATCTTCATAGGCATCTCCATCAATGTGTCGTGCAAAATCATGCAACACTATAGTCACAACTGATAGTCACACTGCTCTTTCACCTACCTCTTCACTGGTCTCCACTGAAACTGTCCATGCATTGTAGTTAACTGATGTATTCTTTCGTTGATTAATGAGTTAATAATTAGTGAATTAATTAATAATTAATTAATAATTAATTCACACCATTCTCACTAATGTATCAATCAGTTAGACTAGATACAACTAGCTCAACTATGTTTAACTAAGTTAAACTGAACACAACTCCACCAACTACTTCTACAACTCCACCAAACTCTGTCACATGAGTTCTAACTGAATTCCTCCATGCATTAGCTCCACTTAACCCTTAGGAATAGTGTAATTCCTTCTTTCAGCTGTTGTGCCACATCTGTGCACTTAACTGAAGTGCTCCAAGAGAATAAGATAATGTTTAGAGTCCAAATATTATTAAGAGCTAATAATATTCAACATATCTATTTTTAGACTGGAAATCTAAAAATAGATTCCTCCCAATATGTCTAAAAATAGAAGTCCATCTATTTTTCCAACTTGACCAAACATCCACAAATAGCATCCCACAACTCATAGAATATGATCGACATGTCTAAAAATAGACATAGTCTAGAAATAGACTTTGCGACAAAAATCATCTGTGTGGGCCCCACCTAGTTTAGGTGATCACTTTCCAACTAGGATCAGGAATGATGTTTCAGGATGCCTCCTTCACTGTTTCTTGTTGCAATATTCAACAAATATCCTTCTCCTCCAAGCTACTAAAGAGTTCTTTGTTTCCATTCATGTGGAAAGATGCTCCACTATCCAAGTACCACATAGATCCCATCACAGTTGACACCATGCATGCAATGAGAGACAAATCCAACTCAAACTGTGAGTCCAAAGCTTCACCCATTGCAGATCCCAAAGCCTTCTTGTTGTTCTTATTCTTTTGTGGACAATTTGTGGCATAGTGTCCATGATCACGATAGTTGAAACATTTCACCTTTGACATGTCTTGCTTCTTGCCTTATTTGCCGGTGTCGGATTTAGAATAGGACTTATTCCCTTTCCCCTTCTTTTCCTTACCAACCAAGGCACAATTTTCCTCATCATCAGCCTTGGATGAGGATCCATCCCTGGTATTTCACTGAAACTCTTCTTGTACCAAATCCGACCATAATCGCTCCCACTTTGGTAACTTCTCCCCCCCATTCACAAATTCCTGGTAATTATGCCAGCTCTTGGGAAGGCCTAGAAGTGATAGGCTCACCAATTCATCATCAGCTATAGTAATCCCAACACTTCCAATCTCATCTCAACATTGAGTGAACTTGGTTAAGTATTTTTGGATTGTGTCACCCTTCTCCATTTTGATTTCCTGAGCTTGTCTTTGAGTGCCAATTTTTTGTGGCCACTACTACTTTGAAAAAGATCTGTCAAGGCCTTCCACATATCATATGGAGTTTCCTTGCCATGGAGACTCGGGACAATATGGTCTCTAACTCCCTCTAATAATATCCTCCTCACCTTTGCGACATTATTCCTCCATGCTTCATGTTGCGCAGCATCTGCCTAATTGGGTTCAGGAATATTAGTGTCAATGAACTCCTTCAACCCATTATCCTCCAAAACTACCTCCATATTTTTCTTCCATGCAATATAGTTTGAATTTCCCTCGAGTGCATATTCGAGTCTCAAGCTAGTGAAAGACATCCTAGTCGGCTGCTAGCTCCAAAGAATGTATCTGCAAATTTGAATATTGCTCGACACAAACTCAATTTCTTATCCACTATTGTGATTCTTGGTGCTCTAATACCATGTAGAAATTACACCAATGGATTCAATATGATCATGCAATGTACTAAAACAAGATATTGAATCCTTCTACAATATTTGTGGAATATAAATCATGATCGCTCAATCACATGCAAGTAAGATAAAGAAGTAAATCAATCGCAAAACACAAGATTTTCCTGGGGAAAGCAACTGTTAAAAACCCCTCTATCTCTATTGTATAATAAGCCAAGGAATCATGAAACAATACAATGCATTCTTGCTCACAAGAAAATCATGCACTCTACCAATCGTCTCACACTAATCTAGGCAAAATTGGACAAACACGTAGCCAATTTCCTGCCCACCTTCAGCCTTCCTTGCTCATGAAATTCCTAGGCAAATACATCCCTATTAAATAGGAATTCCAACCTTCCTTGACTGCACAGTCCATCATGGGCATCACATGGCTTTATAACTGCACCTGGGCAGTTCACTAATAATACAACTGATAGTTATGTTCCCTTTAACCTTTGTCTCAACTAGGTCTTCATTAGAATTGACATGCATGAAGCTAATAATAGAAAATCATCAGTTATTTGATAGATCACTTCTTGTGAATTAAATCTAATTTAATTCACTTGACCTCTCACTAGCTCATCACTCAGTTAGAACTAGTTAAATTGATTTTAACTCAATTAATTTGAGTTAACTAATTACACTCACACTACACTAGTGCATTAACTGCAACTGGACCACCAAAATAATAGAATCACTCTACATGCCTCACCTTTGACCCTCAACTTGAAATTCTTGAGCTAACTCAGTATTTTTGACTTAGTTAACTAATACAATTTGTTATGAGATAAGATTGCAATTTATTGTCCAATTTATTTAAGGGAAAAATAAATTAGACACACATTTTCTTGTTGACTTTTCGACAAAAGACACTAGGTTTTTTCTTCCCCTAGGAGAAGCTCCCTTTTCCGACATTCCAAGATACAAAGGTTTTTTATTACCACATCTTGAAACACCCCTACATCATTTAAGGTATACATGTTATGAATCTTTGTTTCTAAATCCTTAATATTTGCTTCTGCCCTAGCTTGATACTCCTTAGCCCCTATTATAGATTTACTCTCTACAATATTTATATTTCTGTCATTTCATACACAAGGAGGTTGATCAATTAGGATTGAGGGGAGCCCATATAGATTCAATTAAATTAATATATTCCTATTTATACAACTATGTAGGATTAATCTAGTAGAATGGGAGATTTCATATCATCTCTGGCCAGTTCTAGGAGAATCATATAGTCATCCAAAATACCTCCATCTTTGACCCAAGATTTCATTTGAACGCTTAAATAAAATAGTAGATAAAAAATGAGATAACGATCAATTATTTTGGCAATTGTTTCATCATTGGACATAGAGTTCCTCCATGTAGGAGAGAGAGAGAGGGGGGGGGATAATATAAAAAAACTTATGAGAGTTTATGAAATGTAAAAAATATTCTTCTAAAGAGTATCTTCTAGTGGTTGTGCCCCATACCTCTCTAATCAAGGTGGTGTAATTCATGCTTCCACCCAAAGATAATAAGATGTATGTTGAAGACTTTGGAACCAACAAGATTGTCCCAAAAAGGTTTGTTGTCCAAATATGGGTCGTAAACATTGACAAAGTGAATATTAAGGCCTAATTTGAGAGCTTACACATCCATGCAGATATAACATGGACATGTTGACAATGAAAGCAAGTTTATGGATGGGTTTCAGGCTGTGGTTAAACTTCCCATTTGTCCCATAGAGTCGACAACTAAAAATGACCAATTCTGGAGCCAAGGGGCTAGAATGTCTTTATTTTTTTTCCATTTATTATAATTTCTTGAATCATTATAAGGTCAAGCTTATTGTTCTAAATAAGCCTCTCGAGGGAAAAAATTTTAGGGGCACCCTTGAACCCTCTCAAGTTTAATGATAGTAGATTCATTTATAGCCCTGCAGGGGGAAACCTCGAGCTCTAATTACCTTATCAATGGTGGACTATTTCCACTCTAAATATCTTCCTTTGCATTTATTTGAGCTTTGGATAAATTATATTTTTTTCTCGCATGGCTGACCAAAGGAGGGTCTGAGGCTAAACACCCAGTGATAGGAGTATCTTTATTATGACCCATACGGGAGTAGAGGGGGTATGCTCTTCCCATCATGTGAATATTTTGATGAGGAATCAGTGCAAGTATTCTTATGATAAATGATAGAATAGGCTCAAACATATTAGTTTGATGAATTTGAGTAATTCACCAACTAAGGAGGGATTGTGGGAATTACTGTGGAGTAGGAGATTCAGACGAAGAAACCTCTGTCACAATTGGTGGCAAGGTTGATGCACTCAAAAAAATGTTTTCGATCTCATCTAAAAATATATTTTTCTTCTTATGATCCTCCATATTGTTATTATAATTTGTTTTAGAAAAATGAGGAGGATTTAGAGAAAGCATACTCAGAACCTATTAGGGAACATGGACCTCTAAATATTGCATCTTTTCAACTAGATCTTCTACAATGAAATTTATTTCTAACGAATTTTCTTGAATATGTGGCGACCTCTGCTCATCAGGAACCAACAAATTTTTACCCATTTCTTCCTTGGAGCTTGAATTTTATTCACATTTAACATGCATGAATTTACTAAATAACCTACCTTATGACAGACATAGCACCTGAAAAGTAAGCACTGATAGTTAATTTGTTGTATCCATGTCCTCCCTTGGTAAAAAATCAATATCCTCAGGTAAACCATCCTTTAATTTGACCTTCACTTGCAACCATGCAACTCGTTTGTCATGTTTCATGAAACATTCCACTTTGACTTTCACAAAATGACTAAGTTGTTTTCTGACTTCTTCTAATATTGACATGTTCTAAAAATTAAAATGGAGTCCGTGCAGAATGACCCAGACCTCCTATGTACACATCAACTGATGAGCTATGTTGAAATCCACATGCCACCTCTGCAAGGATAGACCAGAAGTACCCCATGTCCAATATTTAGACAAGAGTATATCAACTTCCTTCAAAGAACTTAAAATCACATAAAACCATATGCCTATCATTGCATGGAATTTGTGTAAGGAACCCAAAAGCGATGTCTAGTTTAATTGAAACCATTGTTCAAGGGCCAAAGGACTTACCACTTTCCCCACAAAACATCCCACCAGATCCCTCTCCTAGACAATAGGCATGTTTGTAAGTGTAACGTCATCACCCATGACCATCTTGGTCTTCTCTCAACGTAGCCTTGAGGGTCTTCTAGAGCGGGTATAAGATTTGGTCCCTTGATAAAAGTGCTTCTTTAAGGGAGGAATAAAACATTGTAAACCATTTGTTAAGAAATAGTGAAGTTTAGATTTTTGTAAGTCTCCCTCATTATGAATAGGCGTGAGATCCTATCACAAGGATAAATTATTATATGAGATCTACCTGCATTAAAATCCAACTGTGAAAAGAAAAATGGAATGGTGAACTGGAATGTTCAGACTAAATTCCACCTATTCTTCCTCCATCGAACCACTAATTATTTGCAAAAATTTGTGTGAGGAGTTAAGAGTGGCAAGATCAATGGTTTGTACACCTACAAAAATTTAATGGCACAAAACCCAAATTTCTAGCCCACCAGAAGAAAGTCTACTTGTCTATACATATATGTCTGTTTATGAAATGAAAAAAAAAAAAACAATAACAAGGAGATGATTGTCGAGAACTTCGATACTATGGAAACCCTCCAAAGAAGATAATCCCCCCCTCTTCAAAACTATTGACCCTCATCGAGCTCTCCTTCGTTCTTCCAAAATTGAATTTACCTTTTCTATTGGCATGGTATGGATAATCTGACATCCTTATTGATGTGGCATTGGTGCCCACATCGGTGTTTAATATTGCCCCATCAACCAACCATGCCTTGGAATCCATGTGACTCCTCCATGTCGGATTTTGGAATATAATAAATCTTGGCTCCCGATTTTATAAAATTTCAATGCTTGGCCTTAGGTCACATCATTAACAATAAAATAACCATAATCATTTTAATTTTCTACCATGACTTTCTAGATTACGTTACATCCAAATGGAATTACAACTCCAATGTTGACAATTATAACCATTGTCAATGGTAAAATTAATACATATATACATATATGCCCAATTTTTTTATACAAATCCAAACCTTGTACTTTAAGAACTTTGTCAATAATACTTCCATGCCCACCCATATGATTTGTCAAGAACACAGTTTGAGAATTTTGAAGCCATGGATTTCTCAATTACAAGCTATATGCACTTTTCTTCATTGAAATTTTGTCAAACACGTAAGGGCCACAAACTACATTTTTCCCAAAATTTTCATAGAGTTGACTCTCGAATTAGGAATTTCTTCGTTTATGCCTCTATAAGCTATTGAAATACTCTAACAACCTTTCAATATAGTAATTTCAACACACAATTCAATGTTTACAAGCTTCGAACATTATTTTCATATTTATTCATATAGAAAACATTGTGTCAAACACTTACATCACAAACAATAGTGTCTTAATATAAAACTAACTTTCCAGCCCATGTAGCCACAATGTTTTTTTTTTTTAAGAAATGATTAAGGGTTTTGTATTAATAAAAAATGAATTTTGGGCTAGAACCCTTACATAATATTTCTAGCTTTTAACAATGGGAAATTTCAACAGTTCTTACAAAAATGGTGTTGGCTCTTGAGATGCAATTTTCCCATATACTAAAAGCATGACATCAGATAATTCTGCAAAAGGACCCTATAAGCAGTAGATATTTGAAACACGACATTAAAATTCACATATAAAGGAAAAAACTAACAGACCTGACTATGCATCATTCCATCATCAGCTACCATATCCAAGGGGATTGAACCTTCACGAGTGATGAGTTTTTTCTTTGTATTCGTCGTGTTGGAACCATTGCCCATCATATCTAACTGAACGCCACTAAAAATTGATTCCTCTAGAGCGGAGACTCAAGCGCTGAGGGAGATAAATTCCTCTCTCAAATAGTTTAATGCTAGCTCGAGACTGTTGAGAAGTTGAAGAAACTTGGCTTCCAAAAGAAGTTAAGTTGTCAGCTTTTTCCTCTCAGCCATTTCGTCTTGTTGTTGTGTTGCCACCAAAAATGATTCTACCGAATCTAGAAACATATCAAGAAATTAACCCATGACCATGCTCACAGGATTTGATGGAGGATCCACCATTTCATAAAAGAGCCACTGCACATAACTTTCTAACAAACCAGTAGACTTAACCCACACTCTAGAACCAAAAAGAGATGGCTTCACATGAAAAAAGAGGGAGGCTAGATACATCCTTAAGTTAACAAGGTTATGAACTTTCCATGAGCCAAACTGAAACATAATTTCCATTACAAGACCATAATCCTTGGAAGGATAGTGAATTTACTATTGAATGATATCTAAGGACAATGAAATTGAAATCAACTCACTGCTCAATGAATGGAAACTCATGGTCGCAAAAGATCCAACCACTCCCACCTAAAACGACTTCAATGCTTATACCACCTTGAGTGAAGGAAGTACTGAGATGCTTGACACTTTAAGATCCTCATAAAACACCTAGAGAGATTCATTAAAGACTCACTCCGAAAGGTAGAAGGATGTTGACTCTCGAAGCCTATTACTCTTGGGGTGCGAGCTAGGGACTGGATTATGTGGGGTAGAGGATCCATCCCCAACAAAAAGCAAATTTTCAATCATGTCATAATTAAATATAAAATTGAAGGAAGCTCCCAACATGACTAAGGAATAGGGGAGTATTTAATTATTTCATTATCCATTTCTATTTTTCCTTGCTCCAAATCTAAGCCTTTATTTTCCGAGGAGTCAACCATTGAGTTTAGGTGTATATAAACATGGAAGAACTACAAACACTCAACTAAGAAATGATCAAGCAGATACTAATAAGAATGGGAGGAAAATTTGAGCGTGGATCTTTTGAGGCCTTGAGCACTTGTAAAATAACAAGCAGAGGATCATCGAAAACCATAACATTGGTAACTTTCTTTGCCAAAGTTGTTTCTAGACCTTTCCACAACGCAATAAAATCAACTTGATTATTGGA
The DNA here is from genome assembly GCA_034641835.2 of Pinus albicaulis. Taxonomy (NCBI): domain Eukaryota; kingdom Viridiplantae; phylum Streptophyta; class Pinopsida; order Pinales; family Pinaceae; genus Pinus; species Pinus albicaulis. Next base: position 699,909,683 of record CM076578.1, read on the forward strand.
TGCATGACCAAGACCCCAAGCAAACTGAGACACAGTTTTTTTCTCAGGGCTGAACAATACCCCTCTTGCTCCGGCCTCCCCATGTAGCCATAATGTTATAACCAATAGTTATGATACCATTTTTGTACATGCCCAATACCCTTTATGCATTTTTTAGGAGTACATGAGTCACTCTTTTCACTACACAATTCACATTAATTTTTCTCTATTACAATATTTCATTGCTTTGTTATTAACTGATTACAATATGTAGGCATGATAAGACATATTTATGTACACAATTAAGCCATACAATTTTTCTCTCATAATTTATAAATGTCAGGTAATATAGATAGTTAGAACTAAACAAACTAGAAATTAATTTAGTCCATGACATAAACCTTGATAATTAAACATTAATTCAACACTATTCACAAGCACATTTATGAACACTTATATATCTCAATATTTTCCACCAACTAGCTACATAAGAAGGATATTATACATGACCATAGGTTCCCTATTGCACAATTCTCTTTGCAATAAAGACCGCCCCTAATATAAGGCTATGTATCCACAAGAATGAACTTTTCCTATGGTTGGTTCTAGTTCTCTTTTCATGGCCCAATTTCTAGGTTCATAGACAATATTTGCACTTACAATGATCCCAATCCATAACCATCTTCCGCAATCCCCATCAACCTGCACAAACCAAAGAATGGGATCCCCTTCTCTACTCAACAATCCCTTAGGCTATTCCACATCCCTCCAGGGCTTTAGCATATGCTATCTAAGAAAATATCATAGCTCAGATTTTAGGAATGATCAACTATAGTGAATTTTTCAATGACAATTATTATCATTCATACAATCACAATTCTCTCATAATTCATGGTTGTAGCTCTCATAATTTTATTATAGTATTCTCATGGAAATTCACTCAGGGATAAGTCAATCATTCCCTAATTGGATTATAGTTTGTAGTGTAATCTAAAATTTTGGTAACTTAGGTTTTTTTATTTCATAATGCACCCAAACATTTGAATTCTCCTAAATTCCTTCCACTGAGTGGCGGTTTCTTGCATGGTGAAAAGGTATAATTGAAGTTTGACATGAAGGGGCCACACATCGTCATGGAGACCCATGTACTAACTTCATGCATTAACCCTCAATGTTTAATTAAAATAACGATTAACTAATACTCAAGAGATAGAAGTGAGGTTGTAAGGACTTTGGGTTTCACTTACTAATTCCTTTCCCTTAGCCTACTTAAGCCCACTTGTCTTCCCCTCTCATGGAATCATAGTCCCCATTCTTTTCTCCTTCTATTTTATAGTGGGTGATGCATTTCTTTTCTCTGTTAAATTATCATTCAAAGTGAAGTCGTGCATATTGCATATTTTATCTTTTAATCATTCATCATCTACATACACAATAATGAACCAGGGACAAAAATTGAGGTATTACAAGTAATCTATTCTTAACCACTTCGCTAGGTGAATGCTTTCAATTTCCTTCTTCCATATCCATAAGAAGCCAAAACAATTTTTCCTGGTCTTATTCAAAATTCCTTTAGGAATGTGAGATAGGGACATATTAATCATTGGAATACCCTCTAAAAAATGAATTACTTTGTATTGAAAAATACCATCATAATATTTGTTTCAAGGCTTTGTAAACTTAGAAAAAATATTGTTTTATTACTCTTAGGTCTCAAACAATTCTTCATAGTTCTTTATCCATGAGCATAATATAGTTGTTTTAGAGGATATAGTTACTAGTTAAAATCACAAAACACTTGTTCTTATGATAACAATTGTGTAGATACTATATCAATTGCATTTTAGTGCAAACTATCGATTGTTTTATTTTTTCGACTTGCTTGCTTTGCCAACTAGTTGACTCCATCTTATCAACGTTATTGTGAGACTACTAGGTGAATTGTTCTGTAGCAGTCAAAACAATGAAGTGAGTAGCATACACACACATGAAACAAAGAGGACATTGGAACTTTCATGTGAACGTAACCATTTTTCTTCTCAATACAAAATCATTCTTGGTTATTGTTTAATTTCACACATGTTTTAATTTTGAGTTGATGAGGGTCAACACTTCAATATAGCCCTTGGTTTTTTAGGTTCCACATTCATAGTTTAATTGATAAGCTTTACAATATCCACATTCAAGAACTTCATATTGTTATTACATCGACTTGAAACATGCGACAAATCATCGTTCTCTGAAACATTGGTTGGTTGCACATAAGAGTTTACAAATTATCAACGAGAAAACCAAACACCATTCCTACAAATTTACTAATAATGCTTCTAAACAGAACTTGGTGAAATGTAGTTTGCTTGCATATTTGGTTATCAGGATAAACATAAAGAGTTAGGGTGGGTATGCCTTTGTGAAGGGGTTTCATAAGTCAAATCTAACACATTAGCAAAAGAAGCGACAAAAATACAATTTTATAGTGGCATAAGTTATTTCAAGATGCTACAAGATATGCTTATTTCACTTTATTGTTGTATATGATGATTTTTGTTATTTTTTCCTAGGTTACACGTACGAGGATGGTACCTAGGATAAGCCCTATAATCTTCATGGCACGAAGTTGGTCAACAACAAGATTCAAATACATTACATCAATATATTCATTACAAGCTCAACATGTCACTGAAGCATTTGGGTGGGGAGGATAACAACATTCCACCCTAGCTAATCCTAATTGACATGATTCTTGTTATTATTCATGTACATAAAAACAATATAGGGTGGGGAGCAGAAGGTTGAACAAGCATATGAAACCACCATACAACCAAATAACCATTATGTTAGTATGTTACCACTATCTTAGTAAAAATGCCTTGTTTGGCATAAGGCTTATGGTATATTGGAGCTTATACGCTATGATATTCCAATCCTCATAACTAATGAGGGATATGATGGAAGGAGATTATAATTATAGAACTTGTCCCAAGACATTATAAGATATGTATATATAATCATAATTAATATTGTTATTATTACGCTCATCATTACTCACACACACACACACACATGTGCACGAGCACACAACTACCAAGGAAAGGAAAGTTGAAGAAGCAAGCATAGCCCTATTGTAATTAATGCACAATTATGCTAGTATGGGGCCACTGCCTTTGATGATTCCTCATCAAGATAAGGCTCATAGATATTGTGGTTTAGATGTTGTGACAAACTAAGCCTCACAATTTATATGGGATATGATAAAATGAGTTATAGTCATAAAAACTATTCCAAAATGACACAAGATAGGTGTACTTGATAATTGTTCTATTATTTTTTATCATTCAAATACACACAACCAACAAAGAGGAGGAAGAGAAAGTGTACTCACCCCAAAAAATAATCATTTCAAAATCGTTATATTATTAAAGAGGGATTGCAATGTGAATACGCCTAATATACTTAGGAAAACTCATTCTCACAACCAATGTTTTTTTTTGTTAAATTTTCGGCTTTAATTGCTTCACAATTCAAACATATAAAATAACACTCTCAGTGTCATGGTTTGCCACAAGGGAAACCATGCCAATGCCAATAAAGATGTCATAATGTTTACCTCTCTACCAAAATTACCCAAGACAATGTTGCCACATAACTAACCCTAGAACATAACACGTGATTGTCCATGGCAACATAAAGATTAAAAAAAACAACTAGGTATATAAGACTATCCATAATTGTGTAACATTGAAAACAATAAATTGCAGTTCAGAAAACATAGGCATAAAATATGATAGACCTGGGTCGTTATCCTTCTTTGGAAGAAGTTGTAGGGGTAGAATACTAAGTGCTCGATCATGGTGAAATTTATTTCCCACATTGGAGATGCATCTTTATATGCACCAATCAAGCGTCCATACCAACTAGACAAAATCATGCATGATTTTGAACCCAACGAATATAATTGAAATGGATAATTATCTCACCTCGTTCCCCCTTCTTCTCCTGGATGACTCTTCCCATTAATTTTCATTTGACAATATAGAGTGATAGAGTGTCCCCTAGTGTGTCTGGAATCTGGAGCCCAATCAACAATGTTACCCTGAATCTCAAAGTCTGAGTGGGTGTTCCTATCATGAACAACCCGAGCTTCAAGCAACCAAATTTTGTCCTGAAATTCTGGGGGAGTAGTCGCTTGGTAGAGGTAAAAAATGGTTTGAGTTTGCAACTAGGATCAGGGCCTACCAGAGGGGCTACTCCTGTTGGAAATGGCAACAAGAAAATCTTAATTTAATTTCCCCTTGAATTAAATTAGGAGAAAATTGTAATTTCACATCACAAGACAACTTGTAAGAGTTAACCAAGTTAGTTTCACTTAGTTAGCTTAGTGAATTCGAGTTGAGGGCCTAACTTGAGTCATGTAGAGTGGTTCCTAAATTGTAGGAGCCTAGGTTCAATTTATTTTGAGTTGTAATTAAGTAATTTAGTAAAATTGAGTTGAAGTCAATTAAAATAGTTCTAATTGATGGAGGAACTAGTGGGGGGTTAAGTAGTGGGGTGTGTACTCTATGATCAACCAGTTAACTGATAAATCAACCAAAAATCATGTTGAAATTTGCAACAAGAAATAGTGAAATTGGCATCCAGAAACAAAATCTAGATAATGGCACCCATAAATGATTACCATGTGAGGCTTTTGATTTAATTATCCTTAATTAAATTAAAAGAAAATTGTAATCTTATATCATAACAACTTGTAATAGTTAACTAAGTGTGATAGACTTAGTTAGCTCAAGAATTTCGAGTTAAGGGTCAAAGGATAGGCATGTAGAGTGATTCTATTATTTACAGGATCCAGTTGCAGTTGTAGCACTAGTGTGTTGTGAGTGCAATCAATTAACTCACATTAATTGAGTTAAACTCAGTTTAACTAGTTCTAACTGAATGATGAGCTAGTAGAAGATCAAGTGAATTAAAATATATTTAATTCACAAGTAGTGATATACCAAGTAACTGATGATTCACTATTAATAGTTGCATGCATGTCAATTCTGATGACAACCCAGTTGAGACAAAGGTTTAAGGCAAGTAAACTATTAGTTGTATTTTTAGCGAACTGCCCAAGTGCAGTTATAAAGTCAAAGGAAGGCTTGTGATGGATTGCGCAGTCAAGGAAAGATAATTATCCTATTTACTAGGGATTAATTGCCTAGGGATTGTGTGAGCAAGGCCAGGTTAAGGAGGGGCTGAGAGTTGGCTAAGTGTTGGTCAATTTTGCCTAGGAATTGCTAGACAATTTTGAGCAGGATCAGAGTGAGACAGTCAGGATAGTGCGGGATTTTCTCGGTGTGAGAAAACATTATATTGTTTCATGATCCTTTGACTATGTACAATATATGATAGAGGGGTTTTGAGCAGGTGCTTTCCCCAAGAACATCTTGCGTTGTGTGATTGATAATTTCTTTTCTCTTACTTGCATGTGATTGAGTGATTGTGTTTTCTATTCCACAAATATTGTAGAAGGATTCAATATCTTGTTTTAGTACATTGCATGATTGGATTGAATCCATTGATATGATTTCTACATGGTCTCAGAGCCGTGTTAGAGATTTTATACATGGTATCAGAGCGGGAATTGTTTGGGCGATGAGTTTGCAAAGAATATTTGAAAATTTGGATGCAAAAATTTCAAAACAAAATAGAATATTTGGATTAATTGCGAAAAAAAGAACCAAATTGAACAAAAAAGTCAGTCTAATCGAAGCTCGGATGAGGGATATATCATCAATTTAAAATCAACTCTTTTTTTAGAAAATTTTGCGACGGCAGGGACAATTACAATGTGCGTGATTCAGAAAAGGAAAGAAAGCCAAGGGAATGAAGTCCCAAGGCGAAGAGGGCAAGAGATACTTTTCTAAGATCAGATTTTTTCACTGTCACGTGCATGGGCACTATGCTTCGAATTTACCATAGAAGAAGGCAAGCAAGAAGGATCCTGTAGTTGCAGCGGGTGAAGCATTGGCTTCACAGTTCAAGCTTGATTTTACTCTCATTGCATGCATGGACAACACTGTAATGGGATGCATGTGGTATCTAGACAACGGTGCCTCATTCCATATGATGAGTAATAGATATATCTTTAGTGACTTGGAGGAGAAGGACCTCCAATAGAACATAGAGTTTGGAGATGACGGGAGGTATAGCATGACCGAGATAGGTACAGTTACCTTTTAGAGGGAGTATAGCTCCCCTCTCAGACTAGTTGATGTTTTGTATATTCCAGGCCTAAGGAAAAATATTGTCTCCATAACGGTATTGGAAGACCGTGGTTATGAGGTGATGTTTAGAAAAGGAAAAATTTTCCTTAAACACATAGCCACGGGACAGGTGAAGCAGATCGGTTCAAGAGTTAAGAACCTGTATGCTCTCGAGTTTGAGGATACATGCAAGGCTTTGAGGAGAAAATCAACGGTTAATGACTTGGTGGTTGAGAGGGAGAAATTATCTCTCAAAATGCAGCCTCAGAAGCAATCTCAAAAGGTTGTGGAGCAGCCACAATTGGAGAAGCAGAGAGGATACCGAGTGGAAGAATCCACTCAAACAAATACCTCCAAGAGGGGGGAATTTCGAGCCAGATGGGCAGAGGGAGTACATGCAGCTATACCTCCAGGTGTGAGGTGGGGCGATGTGCAGATATAATCCCAAGAAGAAATTCAGGCAGGGTCCATTGAGATGGTGTGTCTCATGGATCGAACCTGGCTATGAGGTGCCCACAAACAATAGTAGCATGAAGGATCGATTAGATTGATGCAGTCAGATGTCGGGATGACAACAATCAGAGTGACAAGTGTCAGATATTGGAGCGCAGATCAGAGTTGGTAGCAGTGCAGAGTGCATGGATTCATATGTCAACAACAGCACATGGAGTCCAGTAGACATGTGCAATAGCTAGCAGCAGTCATAAGACTTCGATGATAGATGCATTATACTAATTTAGTTGTTTGGAGGTTATTCAGTTTCAAGAGAGTTTCATGTGCGAACAACACTAGAGCAATGTTGCATGCAGAACATTCCAAAGGTACCGGATTGGGACAGATTGATTCCTTTATTGTTGAGAGGGAGTGTTGAAATTTGCAACAAGAAACAGTGAAATTGGCATCGAGAAACAAAATCTAGAAAATGGCACCCAGGAATGGTTACCATGTGAGGCTTTTGATTTAATTATCCTTAATTAAATTAAAATAAAATTATATCTTATCTCATAACAACTTGTAATAGTTAACTAAGTGTGATAGAATTAGTTAGCTCAAGAATTTCGAATTGAGGGTCAAAGGATAGGCATGCAGAGTGATTCTATTATTTACAAGGTCCAGTTGAACTTGTAGCACTAGTGTGGTGTGAGTGCAATCAGTTAACTCACATTAATTGAGTTAAAATCATTTTAACTAGTTCTCACTGAATGATGAGCTAGTGTAAGATAAAGTGAATTAAAAAAAAAAAAATTCACAAGTAGTGATCTACCAAGTAATTGATGATTCACTATTAATAGTTGTGTGCATATCAATTCTGATGACAACCCAGTTGAGACAAAGGTTTAAGGCAAGTAAACTATTAATTGTATTTTTAGCAAACTGCCCAAGTGCAGTTATAAAGTCAAAGGAAGGCTCATGATGGATTGCGTAGTCAAGGAAGGCTAATTATCCTATTTAATAGGGATTAATTGCCTAGGGATTGCATGAGCAAGGCTGGGCTAAGGAGGGGCTGAGAATTGGCTAAGTGTTGGTCAATTTTTCCTAAGAATTTCTAGACAATTTTGAGCAAGATCAGAGTGACACAATCATGATAGTGCAATATTTTCTCAGTGTAAGAAAGCATTGTATTGTGTCATGAGTCTTTAACTATGTACAATATATGATAGAGGGGTTTTGAGCAGGTGCTTTCCCCAAGAACATCTTGTGTTGTGTGATTGATAATTTCCTTTCTCTTACTTGCATGTGATTGAGCGATCATGTTTAATTTTCCACAAATATTGTAGAAGGATCAGTATTTTGTTTTAGTACATTACATGATCGGATTGAATCCATTGATATAATTTCTACATGGTATTATCTACTGTGTTAGATATTTTCTACAAATAACTCATGGATGTGTGATCTACAAGTTACCCAGTTGATATTGGAGTTCAAGGGCAGTGTACTATCAATTGTATAAACATCCAAATTGTACAAGTGGTGCATGCACTTAGAGGAGGGCCTATGATGGATTGCGCAGTTATAGATGAGGAATTTCCCTCATTAATAGGGGCTAATTCCCAAGGAAACATTGCAAGGAAATAGGGACTTGGGAAGACTTGTATTTGGTTAAGTATCGACCAGGACTAGCTTGTAGAGAAGTGAGATAGATTGTGATAGTGCAAAGGTTACTCGGGCTTGAGAAAATCATTGTAATATTCCCTATTTTTCTCACTAATTAAATATATAGATAGGAGGGGGTTTTAACTATGGCTTTTCCCTATAAATAATTGTGTAATATGTTGATTGAATTATTTATCTTGTATGCTTCGTGATTTCGTGAAGTTTAATTGTTTTTGCAGTTGGTAGAGTTGATTCAAGTATATTGTTTTAGTAAATTACAATTATTAGTAAATTACATGGTATAAGAGCTAAAATCACAATAGAGAAGAGCATTTGAATTTTGTGTAGGAGGTTCGAATTTGAAGATCAATGTTGCAGGTTTTCTCCAGGACTGAGAAGATGATTTCCACCAGAACTAAGCTCAAGTATGCTCTGGAAGGAACCACCAATTTTGTGGCATGGGAGATCCTTTTGGAGGCAGTATTACATGACCATGGGCTACTAAATTACATCAAGGAAAATGTAATAATACCCCCAACATCTGATGTCCAAGATCTCGCTCAGTGGAAGAAGGATGTGGCTAGAGCCAAGGGAATCATCTTGGAGGGTGTGAGAGACCACATAGTCTTGAAACTATATGGAAAAGAGACTCCCTTTGCTATGTGAGATACTCTCAATGAGTTATTCAAAAATAACAATGAAGCCAAGAAACTTGAATTGATGAAGAAATTGATAATTGAAGACAAAGGGTATGAGGTAGTCTTCAGAGATGGGAAGGCCTACCTCAAGCATCTTGCTTCATGTCAAATCAAGCAATTTTGTGTTAGGATCGAGAGCCTCTATGAATTAGAGGAAGATGCATGCATAACCTTGAGGAGTAAGGCAAGGATTAGAGATGTTGTGGTTGAGAGGGAGCATGATTTTTCTCTCAAGAGGAAGTCTTAACCAGTTGGCAGTTGAGTTGAACACGAGGATGATGATGAAGAGGATAAGTTAGAGACCTCTCATAGGAGGAGAGTTAGATCCAAGTGGACAAAGGGAGCACATGCAGCCATACCTCCAAGTGTGAGGTGGGGCAATATGAAGCAATAGTCCCAAAGTTGCAAAATTTGGGCAGGGTCCATTAAGGTGTTTTTTTTATCTAAATATGGAAAAACTAGTTTTGTTGCAGCTAGCTTCCTCATTAGTATAAAACAAAGTGTGTTTAAGGATCGTCTCAAATAGCAAGTTAAAAGAGGGCTTATGTGTTAAGTTTGTGTGTCTTTTATGAACAATTCATTAAGTAAATTAGCTTTTAAAAACACATAACAACAAGTAAATTACAGAGAATGTAATACACAACAAACACATTACACATAGCTGATAACGGATTTCACCCCTCCTGGGATACATCTCCATGGACCTGCTTCATTGTCTTGGCCCTCTTTTGAATAATGGTCAATTCTCTGATTACATGCACCTACAGTGCTCTAGTGGCTCTGCAACCTGCTCCATTAGATTCAGAAGACCCAAAATCCCCTAAGTAGCCTCTTCTGGCTTTGAAAATGGTCATCAAGTGATCTAGACATGGCCTCCTCTCCTGGTGGCCCTAAGCAATTTAATCTTCAAAGTGGAAAAATCACTTACATAAGTGCTCCCCTGCCTCTGCAACCTGCACCATCATGCTCAGAACATCCAAATCATCTAGTATTCACTCTTTCTGAGCCGAATTTGGTCGCAATATGCCAAAGTTATGGCTTCTTCAGTTTTTCCTAGGAACACTCCACTAAAACTCGAGAAACTCCAATTAACCCTGATAATTCTGGAGGTCTCGCCGAAATTTGTGGCCTCTACCAAATTAAACTAGGTTAATTATCGGATAAGTGCGGATTAACTGTGAGTTTAGCGTGTTTAACAAAAATCCTCATTAAAAAAGTATTAGCGCATAATATAATGGTTAGGGATTAATTAACCCATGTTTAAAGTTTTTAATCCGCATTAGCATAAGCCCTCTGCCATATGTCATGGGTCAACGGTCTTGTGTGATGGGGTTGTCCCCACAGAGCTGGCCCCCATTTCCTTCCGCCTTATACCATAGTTTAATTCAAATGTATGTGGGTTACATAACATGTTAAGACCGAATGTGTAGGAGAGTTGGTGTTGTGTGTTGCCATAGGTCATGGGTCGACGGTCTTGTGTGATGGAGCTGTCCCCACGAGGCTGTTAGGTGGATAAATATTTCTTGTAGACAAGAAATATCTCCCTAGTATCACAAGGATAGCCAGAAACAAACAGGACAAATGTAAACTACTTTCTCTAGATTATATATGATTTAGAATTTTCTAGGATGAAGAAATGACCTACCTGTGATCCAATGCTAGTTGAATTCTTCCTCGTCGCTCCAAGAAGTCACATCTTAAGATCTGTAAACAAAGACATGGAAGAGAATCAAAAGCACCTGCAACATATACTAATTCAAAAATCACAAATCTTAATGATCAAGGAATTTAAGAAATAAGTCATTCAAGTAAACACATAAACAACTTATTGAGAAAACAAGATCCATTTGTATTATTTTTAAATAAAAGGATTCTTACAACGGCGTTCGCCTTGATGTCGTACAGATCCTTTTGGGGTCCGGAACAAGCGTTTTCCTTTAGTTTGATAAGCCCTTACACTCTTTGAACCAGCCTAAATACGAGTGTGTAATCGTTCTCGCATGGATAACAGCTAGAAAAAAGAGTATTTTTCTTCAGCAATTCCCTTCTCTATCGTATCTAGTGAGTACAAAGCAAGTACTAAGTGTATCCAAAATGTATAGAGAAGTTTTACATATGTGAGCATGTACCCTTGAGACTGAACCAAAGCTTCAATTTATAGGAGAAGGAAAGTGGTTACAGCTCCAAAATGGAAGGGATAGAGTCCTCTTATCAAGGGATTAAGTTCCAAAAACCAACGAATAGGCTCCTTTTATGAAGGAAACAATGTTCTTGATGAATGGAGGGAGTAAGGCTTCGACTGGATAATGCCTTCTAGAAGCTTCTAGCTAGGAGAATATTCGACCAGCTGGGCTTCTAGAATTTACTTTTGCCTTCCATTTACCTTTTACAGGGGTCCGAAATTTTAATGAAGAAAACGTGAGGTCGGCTCCGCAGTTTTTAGAGAAAAAGGGTGCAGCGCCATAGGTAACGCTAAGGAAAAGTGCGGTACAAGTGTTAAACAAGTTTTTCTCCAAATTCAGGACTTGGTTTATGTTAGGTCCCTATATTACTAGTATAGTCCCTTATTGTTGTTAGTGTAACCCCCTTATTGTTATTATTATACCCTTGTAACCCCCATATTGTTATTATTGTGCCCTTAAATTATTATTGTTAGGTCGGCTAGCCCCACTAGGATTACATTGTGGCCCCATGGACTCCTATATATAGAAAGGAGGTTTTGTAATTTGAATCATCCAAGACTTGTTCATTCATGTAATGTATTGGAGGTTTCCCCCTCGAAGTGGCTTATTTATAAGGCGTTGATATTTGTTTCTTCTCTTTTTGGAGCTGGTTTCACAACATTTGGTATCAGAGCTTTGACATTCTAGGGTTTCGTTGCTCCAAACAGGTCATCATGGAATTTTCGCTATAACTTTTTTTCTACGAAGGTTCAGAATCTGAAATTTTTAGGGTACGTAGCCAAAATCCTTAGGAACATTGTCGAAAAATTTCAGAGCTTGGTTCGCAATATTTTCAGAGATATGATCTATGCAAGTTAGGTCATTTTGCAGGCTCCTGAATTTAACCTAAACAGGTCATCGTGGTATTTTCGTAATAACTTTTTTTCTACAAAGGTTCAGTGAAGCCGCAATCCTGAGGAACATCATCGCAAAATTTCAGATATTGGTTCGCAATTTTTTCGGAGATATGATCTGTGGAAGTTAGGGCTTTTTGAGGCTTCTGAATTTCATCTCAAAGAGGTGATCGTGGGAAAATATTCATAGCTCTCTCTCTGAGCATCGGATTGGAATGTTGTAAAAATTGGCCGCAAGTACACAAACTGTAGTATTTGGTCTATCAATTTCAGAGCCAAAGGAGGAAACAGTGACACGTGGCAATTCGTACAAGTTCGCTTTGCTGAACTAGTCCAAAATTGGGTCATTGTGGGAGATTGGACATAACTTTGGCTTGAAGAATCCAAATCATATCAGACCTGTGGCATTTGAAAGAAGATTCAGAGGGCTACTACAGGGCTGAATTTCAGATATTGAGGATATGCAATTATAGAGATAATTCAATTTCAATATCGAGCTCCTCAAAAGCAAGTAAAAGGTGTGTATATTTTTTTTTCTGAATTGCGTAAGTCTTGTTTGAATAATCAAGTTGAATTGATTCCAAGGGCATATTGTAGAATAGATATCAGTATTGGATTCTAAAATGGCCCCTAAAAATAATTCAACACCCATTAAGCCTTTAGAAAGCTCTACTATGACTCATGAAGACGAAGAATGGCAACATGACATATCAAAATTACAAGAGAAAGTGCAACAAATTTCGCTCTCGCAAAGAGCTACAAAAAATGACATGGAATTTTTGAAGAAATGCGTGGAAACTAAGATGGATGGTTTGAAGAAAGGCATGGATGGTTTGAAGAATGGCATGGAATCTAAGATAGATGGCATGGAAGCTGGCATGGAATCTAAAATGGATGACATGGAAGCTAAGATCGATGAGAAAATGGAAAACATGAAGAGTGATCTAAAAGTAGACATGGAAGGTTTGACAAAGTTGATACAAGAAATGTTTCCTAATGGTGAAAAGATAGTAGAGGAAACTCATGATGAGAACAAAATAAATGTTAATCGTGATTTTATAAACTCTAATGTTGGCGGGAAGAACCACCATATTCCAAAAATGGATATGAGGAAGTTTGATGGAAAGGATCCTGTAACATGGATACTACAGATGGAGCAATATTTTGATCTCCATAATCTGCAAAACACACAAAAGGTACGCATTACAACTTTACATTTAGAAAAAAATACATTTGTATGGTATCGATGGCTTTGCTCCCGTAAAAAAATTGTCACTTGGTCAATTTTTGCGGAGGAAATGATAGCACATTATGAGGATACAAAGAGCAACACTTTCTTTAGCCAATTGATAAATCTCAAACAAAAGGGTTTAGTGGGGCAGCACATTGAGGACTTCCAAAAATTGAATATAAGGGTAACCGATATTCCAGAGGAACACAGGATTGATCTCTTCATAGGCACTTTAAAGGATAACATCCAACATGAAGTTCGCGTTTTGGAACCTGATTCATTGGAGAAGGCATTCAGGTTGGCAAGAAAAGTTGAATGTAAAATTATGGCTACAAGGAAGCCTACCACTCAATTCTATAAAGAAGGAAGTGTTGCTACGCCTAGATTTCCACAACCTACAAGGTTGACACCACAACAATTGGAAGAAAAAAGAGCAAAAGGGCTTTGCTATAGTTGTGATAGCAAATACACTAAAGGTTATAAGTGTGCTGAGAAGAAATTATTTTACATAGATTGTGAAGAGGAAGAAGAAAATGAACAAGAAGATGATATACACCAGGAACCAACCCAAGAAGAGGAAGAAATGAGTCTGACCATATCATGTAATGCATTGGCAGGAATTACCACTTCTCAAACTCTCAAGATAGAAGGACATATGAAGAAGAAAAAGGTAATAGTGTTGATTGACTCAGGTAGTACCCATAATTTTATTCATTGTAAGGTAGCCAAGGAATTGAATTGTTTCCTATACCCAGCACCAGAATGTCAAGTGATGGTTGCAAATGGAGGAACTATAAATTGCTCTCGAAAATGCCATAATATCAAGCTAACCATGGGGGAATATGTGTTGACAAGTCCAATGCTTTCCATTCCTATGGGAGGTGCTGATGTTGTACTAGGAGTACAATGGTTACAATCTTTGGGGATGGTTGCTTTTAATTTTCAAGAACTTTTCTTGAAATTTTTTTCAGAAGGAAAGGAAGTCGAATTATGGGGTATTGCAGAAGCCGGAAAGATAATTGCTCTAATGTCACATGTTTCAGCAGTGAACAACGAGGCATAATTGCAAAATTATGCTCACTAGAAGTTCCGACATCAAAATCATCTATTTCTGCAGATCTCCAACAAGTCTTGGACAATCATTCCAAGGTGTTTGAAACTCCCAAAGGACTCCCACCTATTCATAATCATGATCATGCTATTCATTTGATTCCAGGAAGTGTTTTTCCAAACATCAGGCCTTATAGATATCCTTACTTCCAAAAGAGCGAAATTGAACGTATGATTGCAGAAATGTTAGAGGCAGGTATAATTCAACCTAGTCAAAGTTCTTTCTCTGCTCCCGTAGTATTGGTACACAAGAAGGATGGATCATGGCGAATGTGTTCGGATTATAGGGAGCTCAATAAGCTCACCATTAAAGATAAATTTCCCATTCCTGTGATTGATGAATTATTGGATGAATTACATGGAGCAATTTATTTCACCAAATTGGATCTTCGTTCAGGGTATCATCAAATTAGAATGAAGACTGAAGATATTCCGAAAACAACATTTCGAACTCATGAGGGTCATTATGAATTTTTGGTCATGCCTTTTGGCCTTACCAATGCACCTTCTACATTTCAAGGGTCGATGAATTCCATTTTCAAACCCTTCCTTAGAAAATTTGTGCTAGTATTTTTTGATGATATACTAATCTACAACAGGTCTTGGAAGGATCATGTTCAACATGTTGACAGGGTGCTCAAACTATTGCAGGAAAAACAATTATATGCAAAAACATCCAAATGTTTCTTTGGAGTACAAGAGGTGGAATATTTGGGTCATATTGTATCTCACGAGGGTGTTAAGGTAGACCCTAACAAAATTAAAGCCATTAAGGAATGGAAAATCCCCACAACCATAAAGCAGTTGCGATGATTTCTCGGGTTAACAGGGTATTATCGAAAGTTTGTTAAGATTTATGGGAGAATAGCAGCACCTCTAACAACATTACTGAAGAAAGATGCATTTTCATGGACTGCTGAAGCAACTAAGGCCTTTGAACATCTTAAAGAGGCAATGTGCCTACCACCAGTCTTAGCTACGCCAGACTTCACAAAAACCTTTATTGTGGAATGTGATGCCTCAGGAAATGGAATTGTTGTTGTTTAAATGCAAGAAGGAAGATCCATTGTTTTTGAAAGTCGTCCATTCAAAGGAAAGTATTTACAGAAACCTATTTATGAGAAGGAAATGTTAGCAATATTGCATGCACTAAAGAAATGGAGAACTTACCTAATGGGAAGACACATCAAGGTAAAAACTGATCATGATAGTCTTAAACGCTTTTTGGAACAAAGACTATCTTCAGAAGAGCAGCAAAAATGGGTCACAAAGATGTTGGGTTATGACTTTGAAATAATATACAAAAAAAGGGAAGCTAAATGTTGTTGCAGATGCACTCTCAAGAAAGAATGTAGAGGTGGAAGCATTGCTTTGTGCCATTTCTATTATCCAACCAGATTGGATAACCGAAGCAAGAGATGAATGGAAGAAGGACGAAGAAGTGTGGACACTCATTCAAAAGTTGCAGCAAGATCCTAGTACATCTCATACATTTAGTTGGAAAAATGATTCCTTATGGTGTAAAGATTGCTTATATCTTTGTAAGAATTCCCAACTAAAAAAAAGGATTCTTTTGGAATTGCACACTTCTCCTTTAGGAGGACACTCAAGATTTTTAAAAACTTACCACAGGGTGAAGAAAGAATTTTTTTGGGATGGCCTTAAATCTGATATTCAAAAGTTTGTGGCGAAATGTTTGGTTTGCCAGCAGAATAAAGTTGAGACAATTAAGACTTCAGGTCTTCTACAACCTTTATCCATTCCAAGTCAACGTTGGGAGGATATTTCAATGGATTTTATCACAGGTTTACCTAAGTCCGAAGGAAAGTGTGTCATCATGGTGGTAGTTGATAGACTTACCAAGTATGCACACTTTTGTGCATTATCTCATCCATTTAAAGCAAGTAAGTTGCTACTACATTTATGGACACAATTCAAAAGCTACATGGAATCCCAAGGGTTATTGTGAGCGACATAGATCCCATTTTTACTATAAATTTTTGGACTGAGTTATTTTCTTGTTTGGGTACTCAATTAGCTCATAGCTCATCTTATCATCCTCAATCCTATGGTCAAACTGAGATAGTAAATAAATGTTTGGAAGGATATCTTCGTTGTTTTGTATCTGATAAACAAACACAATGGGTCAAGTGGTTACCTCTAGCTGAATGGTGGTATAACTCTTCCTTCCATACTGCAGCAAAAATGACCCCATTTATGGCACTTTATGGATATCATCCACCATCCATCACATCATCTTTAAGAGAAATTTCGAAGGTTCAAGCAGTGGAAGATCACATCAAGCATCAACAAGAAGTTATCCAACTCTTATAGGACAACCTGAACTCGGCACAAAATCAAATGAAACAACAAGCATATCAACATCGCAACGAGAGAAATTTTGATGTAGGAGACTGGGTATTTTTACGGCAACAACCATACAAACAAATGTCCCTCAAGAAAGCTAAGAAGGATGATAAATTATCGCCAAAGTACTATGGTCCTTACAAGGTGTTGCAAAATATTGGTACTATGGCATACAAATTGGAGCTTCCTGCTTCTTCACGAGTGCATCCAATTTTCCATGTTTCATGCTTAAAGAAGGTTATAGGTAAAAATCTTCCAGTTCAAACAATATTGCCAGAACTTGATGAGGAAGGAAAAATCATATTGGAACCTGAAGCGGTCACGGAAACAAGAACTCGAAAACTACGAAACCGATCAATTTCAGAGTATCTCATCAAGTGGAAGAACTTACCCACTCAAGATTCTACATGGGAGGATGAGAATTTTATACGTAAGCACCCAGATCTACTCAAGCGTTGAGGACAACACTTTTGAAGGAGAGGCATGTTAGGTCCCTATATTACTAGTATAGTCCCTTATTTTTGTTAGTGTAACCCCATTATTGTTATTATTGTACTCCTGTACCCCCCATATTGTTATTATTTTTCCCTTAAATTATTATTGTTAGGTCGGCTAGGATTACATTGTGGCCCCATGGACTCCTATATATATAAAGGAGGTTTTTTAACTTGTATCATCCAAGAATTGTTCATTCATGTAATGTATTTGAGGTTGCCTCGAAGTGGCTTCTTATTTCTAAGGCATTGATATCTCTTTTCTTCTCTTTTGGAGTCAGGTTTCACAACAGCTAGGAACTTTAGGTTGTAGACTTCTATGCAGAGCATTATATAGTGATTGATGAACCTTATTTGCATGCGTAAAATGTCATGATGAAAAATAATGTATTGTGATTTCCTAAAGCACTTAAGCCCGAGATACTCCGAAGAGTGAAGTGTTTTATCATTCCAGGATTGGCTTGTGGACTTCGCCTTTGATCATGTAAAAACATTCAATGCAAACATATATATATATATATATATATATATATATATATATCATCGTTAAGGTAGGCATTCCCATACTCAGAGCACAAACTAACTAAATCAAAACTTAACTAAAATGTTCTGATATAGAAATGATTCGAATATTACATCAATAGTAGACATAATATGGACGCAGCCATCTGTCATGAATATTCTACTACATAATGAACAATAAAACTCCTTGCAGCCTGGATGGTGGAAACTAGATCCAGGGTCTTGATTTTTGCTTCCCGAACTAGTACGATTCTATCTATGCAATTGATTGTGTCGAAGTCGAACATGGTAGAAACCACTTGATTACCAGTCAATGATGTGAATTGTTAACAAGTGTGAGAGAAACCACCAATAATGACAATGGCTCTCAAAGTACTCAGTAAAATCCATGAAGTGTGAATAAATGATTTGAAGTCGAACACTTCATAGAATCATCCAATCGGATGTCAATGATGTAACCTGTCGTCGAAGGCAAGAAATCTGCCATTAGGGCATGCAAATTCCAAGGTACTGAAGAATTCTAGATCAACTTCCTAGATGATATGTTGTCGTCGATAGAAAGTGATTCGTCATAGGAAAGCCCACGACACAAAACCATTAGATCAAGTTTTGTAGAAATATTTTGCAAGGACTGACTGAGGGATGGTCAATGCGAATGAAGACATATGTTTGCAGATGAATGGTTTGTTTGAACTTTCCTCTTGAACACATAACGACACTACAGATGGTTTGGTAACAATTGACCTAAGCTAATACCCAGAAACAGGCTGAAGACTTTCAATGTGGTTTGATTAACTGATAGGCAAAGGATTTTCCCAACCCAGGTAGAAGTAAAAAGTGTCGTGTTCAAGAGTGGTATACTACTTTTAATCAAAGTATGACAACTGGATCCATTTTCTTTCTTTTTCCCCCACCATTTCTATGATCCAGGTGGACATTGGTGGCCACCCGCCTATTCCACTTGGGGCCCCACTATTGTCTCTTTCAGTTTTTTTTTCACTACTTACTATTTTTAGTAGTTTTTCGGTTCCTGAACTTCCGGAGCCGTTTTGAAGCCCCAAACGGAGATAGTATGCCGAAGTTACGTCCCTGGGAAGTTGAAACACCAATTTACCCAAACGGGGCCCATAGTTTTGGTGCTTCATCTCCTAGGCTTAGGTTTTTGGATATTTAGAATTCTCCATTGTTTCTCCATAATAAATAGGCCCTTGAGCCTCATTGTAATACAGTTCAGAGGTCTGTAGTCGCCACATCTCTTCTCATAGATTCGCTACCAACACCCTAGCTATTTTATTTCCATCATGCTTGTAAGCATATTTCTATGATTTGATATTAATGAAATGAAGCCTTATTTCCGCTATATTTCTGTGTTTGTGGTTAATTTTGTATTCTGTTGTGTTCCTGCATAAATTTGGATTAGTGGTATCAGAGCGGTCTGTTTTTTCTCTATCCTTCTTTACATGTCCCCAACAAGGTCGGGGTATAAGGAGTTAGGACTCGATCTGGTGGAACCTTTGCAAGATCAGCCTCGTAAACCCCGACGGATGCCCATCGGGGACGAAAAGAAAGATGAGGGAGCGGGAGATCCTATCAAAATATTGCTCGAGAAGGCCCTCGAAAAACAAAGGAACACGATGATGGATAACTTTGCCCAGATCCTTCAATGACTGCCCACCGGCGGCACATCTACATCCAGCAGCCACTCTGGAGGCGTGACTCCCTTTAAGGCACAAGTAAACTTTTACATTCCCATATTTGAGGGTCAAATAGATGCAGATGTCGTCGATATATGGTTGAATCTATTAGAAGGATATTTCTCAGTTCGTGATTTTTCCGACCGGGAGAAGATTATTTTTGCACTCCTCAAAGCTAACCCCCATGTCAAGGACTGGTGGGAAACCTACTGTGAGAAAACGAACGAGATAGAACCCTCTCTATTCTCAGTCGTACCCACTTGGAATTATTTCTGAGATGCCATCAAGGAACAATACTATCTTGTGGGGAGCTATGAGGACAAGTACATACAATGGACCACGCTGCAGCAACAAAGGGATCAAGATGTGCATGAGCTAACGAATCTGTTCCATACCCTGTGCACAAAGTTGGGTATCAAATATTTAGAGAAACATTTGGTGCTAAAGTATCGCAGTTGTCTGCACAGATACATTCAGGAGGAAATGGAGTTCCTCGACATCTCCTCGCTTGGTAGGGCATACCGGTATGCTGCCAAGATTGAGCAGAAATTCAAACAGAAGAAGCGAGACTTTGGATTTGCGAATCAAAAGCAAGGGAAGGGTGCCCCAAATCGCAGAACAAAGGACAAAGCCAAGGAATGGTGACGCAAGACAACCTGCCAAAGACACAAGCAAAGAAAAAGACCGCGAAGCCAAAGAAGGACACGGGAAAGTGGTGTGAGTTTCATAAGATCTCCACTCACAACACAAGTGAGTGTTGGGCCAAGCAGTCGCTGGTGGCCGAGATGAGGGCTTCTGAATCAGATGCATGCTCCGACTCTGAATCAGAACCTGACAAGGTGAATGACAAAGGGAAGCAAATTATTGATGCGGATCCCAACACCACTGTTGCCACTATGAAGATCTAGAAGGAGGAACCAGAAGATCCAGAGGAGGCAGAGCGTCTCTTCCACTCCTAGATGTGGGTAAAGGGTTCCCCGCTACGGTTCATTGTCGACAATGGGAGCCAAAAGAACCTCATTTCAGCAAATTTCATGAAGCGGTTTGGCTTGCCGACCACAGCGCACACACAACCATACACCATTGGGTGGCTTCACCAAGGACGGGATCTCCACGTCAGCAAGCAGTGTCGCCTTCCCTATAGCATCAAGCCCTTCACGGATGAGGTATTGTGTGACATTTCTCCTATTGATGTTTCTGATGTATTATTAGGCCAACCATACTTGTGGAAGCGACATGTTGTGTATGAGTCTCGGCCTCGCGTTGTTATTGTTACTTTGGGAAATAAATTATACAGGATACCAGAGGTACCATCGCCTCCCATTATCTCTTTGGTTACTGCAAAACAATGCAGTAAGCTCATTTCCCAAACCATGAAATTTGTTTTCGTGATGATCCGCCCCCAGGGCAAGAAGAATACTGTGGCCACGACCTCCAGACATGGCTCCTCTGCACAACAACAACAAATGGACAAGGTTGTGGAGGAGTACGGGGACATCTTCAGCTCACCCACAGGGGTGCCTCTACACTGTCAGGTAAAGCACCCCATTGACCTGACCCCAGGTGCGCCGCTACCCAATGGACTGATCTATAGGCGCTCTATTCTAGAGAATGATGAAATCAAGAGGCAGATTCAGGAGCTGCTGCAGAGAGGTCACATCCGGCCAATTTCATCGCCCTGTGGGAGCCCGATCGTGTTGGTACAGAAGAAGGATGGGACTTGGAGACTTTGTATTGATTATCGGGCGCTGAACAAGATTACTGTCCGGAATAGGAACCCAATCCCACGGATTGATGACCTTCTGGACCAACTCAAAGGGGCAAAATATTTCAGCAAGATTGACTTGAAGTCTGGGTATCACCAGGTACCAATCGAACCCTCTGATGTGTGGAAGACTGCCTTCAAAGCCAAGGAGGGCCTTTTCGAATGGCTCATCATGCCTTTCGGATTGACAAATGCTCCCACAACCTTCATGAGGTTGATGGATGACATCTTGCGTCCATTCACCAACTCATTTGTAGTGGTATACTTGGATGACATTCTTATCTTCAACCGGACTTGGGAAGAGCACCTCCACCACATCCGAGAAGTCCTCCAAACACTGTGGCAACACAAGTTGTGTGCCAATTTGGAGAAGTGCACTTTTGGCATGACCCAGGTTCAATATCTAGGATACATTATTGATGAAAGGGGGGTGCATGTGGATCCAGCCAAGATCAAAGTTATTCGGGATTGGCCAGCCCCAACCACCCTAACAGAGCTTCGCAGCTTTCTAGGTCTTGCTAATTTCTACCGCAGGTTCGTGTTGGGATTCTCTCATATCACTTGTCCCTTGAGTCAAGTCACCAAGGGAGGAGCAAAAGCAAAATTCTCTTGGTTGGAATCTCAATAGAAGGTGTTCGTAGAATTGAAACATCACCTTTGTTCTGCCCCAGTGCTCACATTACCAGACTTGCAACAACCATTTGAGATCGAGATAGATGCCTCTGACTATGCTATTGGGGTAGTTCTTACTCAACAGGGGCATCCAGTGGCATATCACAGTGAGACATTGTCCGACACAGTCCGAAAGTATCCCACTTATGACAAATAAAAGTATTCCATTGTGCAGGCTTGTCGACAATGGAAGCATTGCATTTTGGGCAAGGAGACCATCATCAACACAGGCCACCGACCCTTGCAGTTCATACAGACACAAGGGAAGTTGCAGAACGATTGCCATCAGAAGTGGTCCACATATCTGCAAGAATTTCATTTGAACATCAAGTACAAGAAGGGTAGCACCAATAATGTTGTAGATTGCCTCAGCTGACCATTGATCGTGGCCATAACCACCGTTCTCAACTCTTGTGGGCATGAGACTTCTGATTGGCCACTTATCTACAAGAGTGATCCAAAATTCAGCTACACATACAATGCACTCTTGGGGGGTATGCAAGTTCCAAATTTTCACCTCCAAGATGCACTATTATGTCACCTGGGACACCTTTGTGTTCCTTCAAGCGAGCGTGCCAAGATGATATGGGAAGCACACTATAGTCGAGTCACTGGGCATTTTAGGGTCGAGAAAACAGTGGCAGTACTGCAGAAGTATTTCTATTGGCCGAATCTTCGACAGGATGTCGAGAAGTACATTAGATCCTGCACTACTTGCGCCATTGCCAAACCGACCATCAAGAAGCAAGGGCTCTATACTCCGCTACCTACCCCTAGTCGACCTTGGGAATCCATCTCCATGGATTACATGTCAGGCCTTCCTTCTACTAAGCATGGAAACGACTGTGTTTTCGTGGTCATCGACAGATTCTCAAAGATGGCCATTATGGCGGCTTGCAAGAAGAATATCACAGTAGAAGCCACTGCTAAACTCTTTTTTGAACGAGTGTGGGTGCACTTTGGGATCCCACAATCTATCATATCAGACCGTGACAACAAGTTCCTCAGCACGTTTTGGTCCAGCCTCTAGTAAATGTTGGACACCAAGCTCACCAAGTCCACAACTTTCCATCCCCAAACTGATGGCCAGACAGAGGTCGTCAATAGGATGATTGTACACATTCTACGCATGTACAATTCAAAGCATCCACGCACATGGGATGAGAGCCTTCCCTATGTACAACACAGTTATAACTGAGCTCTCCACAGCACAACCAGCCACAACCCCTTTCAGGTGGGCTTGGGATTCCAGCCACTATGTCCCATTGACGTATCCATGCCATTTGCAGCCTCTCAGGCCGATTCCGCTCATGTCTAGCCTGAAGCTGACAAAGAAAACAACTTCATCGAGTGCATTCAGCACATACGCCAACAGGTTCATGACATATTGGATAGAGCCAATGCTAAGTACAAGCAATGACACGATCAACATCGGGTGCCACACAACTTACAGGTGGGTGAAAAAGTGTGGCTACATTTGCAGAAGAAGCGCCTCACTGGACCCCACCGCAAGATTCGCCCGCTCCCATATGGGTCGTACACCATCACCAAGGCTGTAGGGAACAATGCCTTCGAGCTCAATATTCCACCATTCCTTGGTCTGCACCCAGTATTCAATGTAGACCACCTTCGTCCCTACTTCCCACCTCTATTGGACACCTCTGACATTGCAGAAGAACTCACACCAAAAGAGTTAAACCCGGACTGCATGGAACAGGCCACCACAGACTATATCATGGACATGCAAATCAAGAACACTCGTCGATAGAAGATCCAACTGTATCGAGTTGTCAAATTTGGCCAACTCCTGCACCAAGGCAAGTGGTTCACTAGGGACCAAGTTCAACAGAAGCTTCCTCATCTCATGGAGGAACTCAACGCAATGGGGACCATTGCTTCCTAAGGGGGGAGGAATGATCCAGGTGGATATTGTTGGCCACCCGCCTATTCCACTTGGGGCCCCACCATTGTCTCTTTCAGTTTTTTTTTCACAACTTACTATTTTTAGCAGTTTTTAGGGTCTTGAACTTCCGCAGCCGTTTTGAAGCCCCAAACGGAGATAGTATGCCGAAGTTACGTCCTTGGGAAGCTAAAACACCAATTTACCCAAACGGGGCCCATAGTCTTGGCACTTCATCTCCTAGGGTTAGGTTTTTGGACGTTTAGAATTCTCCATTGTTTCTCCATAATAAATAGGCCCTCAAGCCTCATTGTAATACAGTTCAGAGGTCTGTAGTCACCACATCTCTTCTCAGAGATTCGCTACCAGCACCCTAGCTATTTTATTTCCATCATGTTTGTAAGCATATTTCTATGATTTGATATT
The DNA here is from genome assembly GCA_034641835.2 of Pinus albicaulis. NCBI lineage: Eukaryota > Viridiplantae > Streptophyta > Pinopsida > Pinales > Pinaceae > Pinus > Pinus albicaulis. Next base: position 699,933,962 of record CM076578.1, read on the forward strand.
AATGAAATGAAGCCTTATTTCCACCGTATTTATATGTTTGTGGTTATTTCTGTATTATGTTGTGTTCCTGCATAAATCCGGATCATTCTAGCAAGTACCTCTTTATTTTTTGACAAGCTTGAGGAGGATAACATTTTCTTGTTATGTAAGCTCATCTTTCGGATGAGTCCAACTTAGTTTAAAATCGAACCCTAAGAAGGAGTGGTCCGGTCCTATTTATAATTGATAGGTCCTTTACTGTTAAATTTTAACGAGTCCGGTATAGGCGAAACTCGATGTTTTTCAATTTTAGGGAGTCAAAAGAAAAACTTAAGAAAACTCCGTAGGTGTAATTTTTCGTAAATTTAGTCTCTCAAGCCTGAAAAAGGATAAAATAATACAAGAGAGAATTCTATTAACCATGATTAGTCAACGTATACATTTTTCGTAAATATTCCATTTCAGTCTGGAAAAGGGGTAAACTTATACTGAAGGGATGACTGTTCATTTCCTTTAACGAGTTCGAATAGTCAAGTAATCGGTAATCTTTTCATGTTTAAAGAGTCTGAAAAGGGCTTAAAAGAGAACTCAAGATTTCGCTTTTCGAAGTTTTAACGAGTTCGAAAAAGGGATAAAAATGTACTCATGGTTTTCTCTTTTTCGTAAGTTTTAACGAGTTCGAAAAAGGGATAAAAATGTACTCATAATTTTCGCTTTTTCATAATTTTTGCCGAGTTCGAAAAAGTGATAAAAAGGAATACTTCTTTGTCAAAATGATCATTTTACCCAAAAAATCATGTATTCTGCACAAAAACTCAAAAATTAAACATACATGTTTATTATTAATAAAAATAATTCGGAAAACAACTTTTCAAAGTGAAAAATAAACAAAATTATATCTCATTTATTCAAAAAATCTTATAAAAAGGAGTTTTTCTAAATCAGTTTTACCATTTGATTCCAGAGTGAAAGTTGAGAGCTTTTGGTAAAAAACGTTCCAGAGGGGATTACGGAAATTCGACCGTCGGAATCGAAAATCGTCAGCTCTAGGTAATCCACATCATCCTCGCCTTCATTTTTGTCCATTCACTTTCTTAATTTAGGTTTTAAATTCATTTTTTAGGGGAAAAATATGTTCAAAATTTTGCCCACGGGGGTCCATAGGTAATATACATGACACCTACGGGCCCCGACAATTTTGCAAAGAGAAAATTGTCGTGGTCTCGCACTTTTTGTACAAGACGCATGCGGATCCCTGCATTGTCTCTATGTAAAAGGTGAGGAGGCGCCGTGAAGAAAATAAAATGATAGATTCTCCAAAAATAAACCAAATTTTTTAACTCAAATTGTTTCTAATCTTCCAATTTGCCCATTGTCGAATATCTACAATGCCCGAGTGGAGGGAACGCAAACATGAAGAGGTTGATGAGGCCGCAATGGTACATGCGCCCATATTGCGTGTGTTGAGGGAATGTGGTTTATATAAATTTTGGGTTATTCAGGGTATGAGGGCCCAAGTAGACTTACTCACATGGCTAGTAAATAAGTGGGACGTCCAGGAACAGTGCTTCATAATTGGAGATCACTGGCTCGAAATCAAGATGGAAGATATATATTTTCTTATTGGTTTATCAAAGAGAGGTGAACCAATCTCTTTGTTTGGGGCTAGGGCAGGTGACCAATCTGTCACTAGCCTTCAGCAAGAGTTATGCAATGAAGAAGCAGATCCCAAAGATAAACGCATTGATATAAAAACAATCATCCATCCTGAACTCAAAGTGGTTGCGTTTACTGTAACCCGGTTGTTTGGGAGCGCAACTCCACACATTGCTACTAGATCCCAGATGCATACTGATGTTTATTATTTCAAATACACCATTTTCAATTGGTGTGAGGCAATATTGGCCAATTTAAAAGGCCAATTGACCCGGGCAAAGAACTCAAAGTTGAAAAACTTTGGGTATGGAGCTATTGTTGTCACATTTTCCCTGGAGAGAATTCCTTCACTTGCCCCGCAGCTTATCTCAGTTGATCATGGTAGATTCAGGGAGCCTCGGATGGTCAGATGGGTTGCACTGATGGCCCATCATAGCGAGGGAGGTGAGATTGTTCGTTTCACTCCAGCTTATTTCCATTGGTTGGAGAACCAAATCTTCACCATAGAAGATTTCCCATATGTCGGGATAGACTTTTGTGGTGATCGAGAGATGTCCCTTCCTTTGGGAACACAATGGGATGACTCAGGTAATAATAATTTTAACATGTTCTAAATTCTAATTTTTATTTTGTTTTTGTTCAAATCGTCCAATAATGATAACAAAAAATTTTAAAATGCAGATGTTGGTCCATGCAGGCCAACCACGCTTCGTCGCTTCGACAGGAAGCAAAGAGAGCCCATTGCAGCACCACAGGATCAGGAAGCTGAGATTCTTCTTACCTAGAACACAACCTAGAATGGTTGACCTTGGATATCCCAGAGACTTCGATAGATGATATCCCTCTCCGTCTTCAGAGACATGTTATTGGAGTTCATGTTCAGTTCAGGAGATTCCTGAATAGAGTAGCGCGAGCTATCATGTACTATCATGATCACCACCACGGATAGTGGATGATTGTGCAGACTATGACATTTTTGTTTTTTGTATCACTATTTTTGCCAATCACAAGGTGTTTTAAACCTATAATCGAGGACGATGTAATATTTTTTGAAAACATTTCTGCTACTCTATAATATTACTACTATTTTCGGCTATCTGTTCAACATGTTTATCGAATGTTGCTTTGATTTACTGCTTTAATGTTGCAAATGTCTGTTTATAACACTAGTAGCTAATGCATCAGCCAATGTGTTTAAATTTCTCAGAATGTGTTTTTATTCAATGTAATCAAACTCTCGTTCCAAGAGACGTACCTTCAAAAATAACCTCAATAACAATGGATTTTTAATTGTGTATACTCGATTTAAATGTAATACAATTAGTTCAGAATCTAACCTAACGATCAAACATCGAATTCCAAATGAAATGGATTCAGATAATAACTCAATCACTGTGCTATATTTTGCAATATTATTCGCTGTTTGACCGAGGCTTACCCCATGCATAGATATTAACTAATCAATGGGTGAATAAATAATCCAGGTTGCGGAAGAAATGTTCCGTGTACTACGACAAGCACCATTAGCAAAACCAATATACGTTTGAAGGGATGTTGACATCTGCAATATCAATAGTAATCCAGATAATCAGGGATAGTAGTAAAAACAAACTTAAACTATGCACACTCTTCTAATATAAGGCACACTAGCTACAAAAAGAAATAATATACAAATAATATCTCCACACAAGATTTAAGCATAATATCTCTTCAGATAAAGCCCATTTATGGGTTTGTCTAAAGAGACCCTGTCATAATCAATCAATTCATAGGCCCCTTTTGCAAGCACTCGCTTGACAATATAAGAATCATGCCACATGGGTTTGAATTTTTCAGCGCCTAGCTTATCATTAGCTTGGTCATATACCAATACTAGGTCACCCTCTGGAAAAACACGAGGTGTAACACTTCGATCGTACTAAGCTTTAACGCGTTTTTTTTTAGCTTCCACTGCTAATGCAGCGGTGCGTCGAGTCTCATCTAATTGTGCCAGATACAAAAAGTTTTTCTCCTCCTCAGAGGCAGTATGAATTCTTCGTCGAAGTGTACGAAAAAGAACCACTTCAGCTACGCATAACTAATAGCCCTAACAACAATAATGGCTGCAAAACATCTTCAGATCTGCAATTAGTAGTTAAAGTGCTGCAACAAACAGATCTATAAATGGAAAGACATTAAGCAATAAAGTAAAGAGTTTGCTCCATGCATCCAACAGACAAGACAAGAACACGATTTTTGAATGAATTTTTATATTACAGGGCACCTGGGAGGAAACAAGAAGGTGTATCCGGATCTCCTCAATGGGATGGGTTCTTTGTAGTCCTCAGCACTTTAGATCTAAGCTTTCTCTCTCTTGTAGATGTAGAAAACCCAATGTAGAAGGTAGAGCTCAATGGGAGCAACAATGGCAGAAAATGAGACCGAGTGTATAGATCCAGAGTGATCTATTATGCAACAAAAGGTGAAGAATGATGGGGAAAACCCTCCTATTTATAACAAAATATTGGGTCCTTCTAGATCTTGGTGCATGATTAAAATAATGTTAATCACATCTAGATCCACCTCTATGGAATATTTTATTATTATTTTTTGGAGGGAAAGGGTGTTTGACTTGGGTCAAATCCCTTGATTAGTGAAAGATAAATAAATAAATGATTTATTTATCTTTTTAAGGAAGTGGTTGGGATATAATCAAATAAATAATGATTTATTTGATTAATGGTGGTTGATTTGGTCATATTTAACAAGGAATATTATTAAATAATTATTCCTAGAAAATAATAAGATAACTATGGGTTTATCTCATTAATTTCTTTGTTTTTAGGTTAAACATGACTGGGAATAATAATTAAATTATGGTTTAATTAATTATTCCTTTTGGGGTTTCCTAATTAATCATAGTGAAAGCAGTTTTACTTGGGGTAAAGCTGGTCTTACATGGTGTACTTGGGTCCATCTAATGATGAAAAGTTAGATGACCAAAAAATGGTGTAACAGATTGCCCCCCAGCGTGCGAGTGTCAGGAGCAAATCGTATGACCGAAGTACGTTGTAAGAAGACAATCACTAGACAACAAAAGGGTATGTCAAAGAGAGAAATATGAGGTAGATAGTGTGCTGAAGGACTAGACCCTGAGGAGACGAGACTCGCAGGTGCAACAAGTCTCTGTTATGAGAGGGTACCTGTGCTGAAGGCGGCGGGGGAGGCATACCTATGCCCGCCGTGACAAAGTACAAAAGAATAGTGTGTCCAGTGAACAAGGGACCGAACCATAGAGTACAGCTGGCATAATCAAGAGCCAGATAAAAATACAATGAAGAGTCTCACATACATGCTGTGCCTGGGATAACAACCAGGACTAGTACAATATCATCTGAGTACATGAGATAAATACAACCCCAAATGCCCCCTGTAAATGGGGAAGGGCTCACAAAATCTGACTGGTACATGCAAATCATAGAGGTGCTGCAAGTGGCTAAGGCCAACATCATCAAAATATGGAGCGGCATCAAAGGCTGCAATGAAGAGGTCATCCGGGCATGTGGGGGGCTACCTGCAGGGCCACCCCCTCATGAGGGCTGAGACATCTCACACACGCCGGGGAATCATCAAGAGCTGCTGCTGGGTCACTGGACTGTCCAGTATACGAATCTCGATCATGCTGAAAGGAGCTGGAGAAGCAATCAAGTCAAAGGGAGGTAAGAAATCCCCCTGCCTGATCCGAGGCACCGAACAAAAATGGAAGCTGGAACCAAGGTACACCGCCCTCTAGACCTTGCTTCTGGAATAAATGTGCTGAGGTCGACAGAAGGAGGTTCGCCTTAGGTGAGGTAATGAGAGATCCTCAACTAAGGCACGAGAGAAGAGCAATAGAGCGACGGACAGACTGACACTAATGATGATGGTGGAAATGGGAAGGATGGAGTAGCGAATGGACGACTTCCCTTGTTAGAGCATAAAGGGCATGAATGACATGGCAGCGACTGACACAATATCGAAAGGGACAGGGGACAGTGGGGCTGAAGGTCATGAGATGTGACACAAGAGAGGAACCAAGCAAAAAAGAATGGAGGGCTATAGTATGGTGTAAAAGGATGCGGGATAGACTCCATGAATGCAATGATGACTCAACTCGGATGCTCTAAGCAAGGGCGACTAGATAGTGCTGCCACACAATAAAGGCCCCAATGGGGGGTCATAGAAGCATGAGTGCAAGGTGGGCACTCATGACGAAAATCAACACGAACATGGACAAGTAAGGGGGCGATATGGTGCCCCAAGTACAAGTGTCGTAAGTGAGGAAATTCGATTTTAAGGGGCGGTGAAGTGACCCTTTGTGGAGAAAATGTGTGTAGGGGCAAGTGGTGCCCCCTAGAATGTATGGGGGGGGCATATGGTGCCCCCAGTTTTTGGATTTTGTTTGTAACATGCTATGGGCGTGTCGGATGTATATGTATGGGGGGGCGTATGGTGCCCCCAGTTTGTGGAACATGCTATGGGCATGTCGTAAGTATATGTATGGGGGGGCGTATGGTGCCCCCAGTGATGTATGTAGGGGCAGGTGGTGCCCCCATTTTTTGAGTTTGTGTGACATGCTGTGGGCATTCCAAAATGTATTTATAAAAAGGGGAATCTAACCACATTTTAATGATGTGGTGTGCCATTTGTTCTGGTTATGGTTATGCAGTTTGAGAAAGGAAATGGAGTGTTACCAATCTCTTTTGGTACTGCATATAGGGATCAAATGGACTTTAAGTTTCCGAATTGGCATACCTGGTGTCACTATCCCAAAAGGAGGATTTGGATATAATGAACTGATGCTCTCGTAGAAAAGCTATAGGTTGGTCAACAACAATGTCTAAGAGACTGGGTTGCTGATGTAAGATGAGAGAATGATAAGGGGTATCATCCCGAGAGTGATCTGAAGTGATATGGGACTCTAGAGGTTCTTCTAAATGTGGAAGAATATTGGGTCTAGAGTCAACACGACCAGATACACTAGGAGAGTGGTGGAGAATGGCGTCTCGTGGTCTCTCAAATGTGGGTGCCCCCTTACCCAAACATTGGGTTTTGATGTAATGGCCACAAGGTGGATGTGGTGTCAACGCATGGGTTCGATGTAAGGGGGAATAGATAAAGTCAGGGGTGTGAATTTCTTCCATAATGTCATCATCGTGATAGAAGATGGGGTGACTGGTGGAAGAAGAACCACCTGACATGGTGAAGTGGCCTGAATCATCATCATGAGAAGAGAGGTTCACATGCGCATCGTCACAATGGGTGACCGAAGAGTAAGTAGATAACGGATCTACCGATGTTGAGCCCAAGATGACCGCTAAAGGAAGTTCAAGCGAAACAACAGGGGAGGATTCAGATGGAACGTTCCCCAATGGTCTCATGGATGATGACAGGTACAAAATGGTGACTGAGGGCTCCGTTGGCTTAAAAGCGGGAGGCGGAATGTGAATGTCCTCTGGTCCGATTGAAGCGGCCTTGAATTGGCGGTACAAGTCCAAGGAGGACCGGTACTCGTCAAGGCGGGGACAGAGGTGGGTGTAATGGGCGTGAAAATCGCACAAGGCACAAGGGTGGTTTGTGCGCAAGTGTTTGAGTTTTGGGAGGGAGTCGGGGATAGTGACATGGACTTCTGGGAGATCAGAGTCGGGGAATGTCTCGTTGACCAGAAGCTTGAGGTGGGGCAATTCAGGACACATGTGAGTGGCATGACCGACGACATCACACAAAGCGCATCGAATGGCGGGCTTTGGTGGGCGTGGGAGGGTAAAGGATGTTGGGGGGGCCGGATCTGGATGGGTTGCCCCCTTTCGGGCTTTGCCTTTCTTCCCGGGAGCCGTCACAACAGGAGAAGGGTCCTGTGGAGGTGCTGGGGGCACAGTGGCTATGGAGGAAGCGAGGGGAACCGGTTGAACCGGTGTCAAAGCCATATAAGGTTTGGGGTGATAAGGGGGGGGGGCGGGTGGTGGGTCAATGTACCAAACCGGAATGCCCAAGGTCAAGTTAGGGAGAGAGAGGGTGGCCATGACGGGGACAGAAAATACTCCGGGAGGGGGAGCCAAGAAGGGGATCTGTCCAGCAGGGTAATGACCAGGAGGTATGGCTCCGAGATGGTTAAGGCCCGGGGGAATCGAGCCTGGAGGATAAAGAGGTTCGGGGATACCAGCTGGAGGGCCAGAAGGAGGAGGTTCGGCTGGCTCAGATGAATGGCTAGGAGCGGGTTGCGGAGGGCAGGGAGGAGGTGGCTGACTAGCCGAGGCAGGCCGTTTATAGGCAGCCTGAGATGATTGCATCATGCAAACATTCGACAAGCTGGGATCAGTAACAGGAGGGGGGGGAAGATGAGGAAAAGTACCAAGCAGGGTGGAATCTTTATAGACGCCGGGGGAGACACTGGTCAAGGAATCGACGGTTTGCTTGTTGGTGACAGAAGAGATGGTGGTCTCGGAGGAGGTCTGAGATGGCGGCTCATGATAAGATAGCTGGTCAATGGTGACTATCTTCCCATTATGTGGAAAAGACATCTTGCGGAAAACCGCGGATGGGACAGCAAACATGGCATAGGTGTAACTTCGCCCCAATAGAATGTTGTAGTCTAGAGAGGCGTCAATGACTTCGACGTCAACGCAAACAGTCTTACCGGCTAGGGTGATGGGACAGTTACGAAACAGGCCAATAGGCTGGGAGGCATGACCGTCCCACGCTCGAAGAGTGATCGTGGAAGGGGCCAGCTCAGGGGATCCGAGTTGCTTCCAAACCGAAGCGGACATCACACAGGTGGATGCCCCCTCATCAATTATACACCGGGATACAGTGGCGTTCCGGATTTTGACTGGGATTTGGAAAGCAGCGGAAGGAGGAAGAGGAGGGTGGTCCGATTGAGTGGCGTCGAAAACAATCATTTGGTCATCAGCAGGATCAACAGCGCCCACGGCAGATAGTAGAGCCTTCCGTTGGGAAGGGCACGACTGGAGGAGTTCCAGTGTGGAAATGGCAGCAGGGGATTGTGCCAAATCATCTACTATATTGTACGATTGGGCGGCTCGACCGGAAGCAGCATTTCGGCGTAATGGACCCTGTGGAATCTTTGGGTGAACCTCAACTTTGGGTTGAGGGATGTGTAAGGGGCCACTGGGTGTCGAAAGAGGCTCTGTAGAACCTGAAGATGGAGGCTCGGGAGCAGACTGAGCAGGAGGCTCGGGGTACTGGCGAGACCGAGTTTGAAGGTGAAGGTCGACAGAAGGGGACGAATCGGAGCGCATCATAAGGATCTGGTAGTCAGAGGAACCAGAAATGGACGAGGGTGTGGCTGCATGGCTGTCGGGGGGTTGGGAAGCCACGAATCCCTGTTGAGGGAAAGGATCGGTGAACACAGCTGGCGGGGTAGTGGCCACATTAGGAGGAGCGTGAGGGGAGGCGTGTTGTCCGCGCAATGTGGCTTGAGACTCCCACATCTGTCGCATCTGGGGTAAGAGAGGACAATCGTGAGTGTAGTGACCGTAATCACTGCAACACGAACGGGGCTTGTTTGTGCGAAGCGGCCTGTCCGGCCTGGGCGGGATGCCCTGAGGCTGGTTGCTAGTGTTAGGGTCCATACCGAGATTGGGGGGTCCTCGGTTACCAGAGGCGAGATGGAGTTCTGGCAGTTGCCTCTCAGCCTTCTTTGAGAAGAGGGGGAATAAACGCGCCTGTTTGTGCAAATACGCTTAGGAGGGGTTGTAAAGAGCATTAAAGGTGGTGAGGGGAGGCAGGAGGCGGAAGCGCATATCTTTGGAGGTGAGAGGTTGGGCGCACCCCGGGACCGGGCTGCGGATAAAAGTAAGGGTTGGGTTGGGCGACATTGAAGTAAGCAGGAGCGGGAGGTTGGGCAAAAGGAGGAGGCATGCGTATCCCTGGATATATGTTCTTGCAGGAGGGGGCGAGTGCTAGGAGTGCGGCCCCTCCCCGAGAGCCATGGCTCATAGGAGGGTGAGGAGACAGGAAAGAGATCCAACAATACCGTCGGCGGAATGGGATGCCCCCGGGGCGTTAGCGCCACCGGGCCGGGGGATGTCAGGAAGAACGGTATAAACATAACCAGATTGAGCGTAGATCAGGTCATATTTTAAAGCTATTTGGAGGGCGGCTTCTTCAGATTGAGGAAAGTGAGAGGCGACATCTTTGCCGATGGGAGATGGGAGGGTGCGAAGGAACCAGTCCATGTAAACCCGATATTCAAAGGGAGGGGCTCGACATAAGCTCCGTCTTCGTCGCCATTCCTGAACATGGGCAGAAAGGCGTGTGGAAGAGGATTGCTTAAATGAAGTCAAGAGCTCCGTACGAGTGTCGTATCGGAGAGGGAGCTGGAAGTACGACAAGAAGGCTTGGGCAAGAGTCTCGAACGTGGTATGGGAGGAAGTGGCCTGTTCGACATACCATTTAGAAGCTTCGCCGGTAAGTGTGCGTTGGAACAAGCGAAGACGGATGGAGTCATCGGTAATGGAGTTGGAGGAACACCACATGTGGAAAGACCGGACGTGATTGGTTGGGTCTTCACCATTAAGGCCCTCAAACTTAGGGATATCAGAGGGTAGCTTGGTGGGCATAGCGGGCCAGGTAGTATTATGGTGAATGGGGTCATTAATCAACTGATGGAAATCGGAGAGGCTGAGGCCTGCAATGTACGGCAGCACAGGGGTGGCCGGAGTAGTGGTTGTGACGGTTCCGCTAGAAGTAGGGCCGGCATTGGGGCCAGGAGAACCGCTAGCGTTAGGCCTTGGTCCAGACATGGTGAAGGTAAAAGGGGGAGAACCGGAAGGAGAAGGGGGACCCGATGAATCAGGAGAGGAGTCGGAGTGCGGACTCGAAGGTGGACTGGCTCGACGACGGCGGTGCGTAGCAGGTCGATCAACCGGAAACTGAGGGTGAAGGCCAAGAAGTCTCCGGGAAAGGCGCCTTGGGGGCGCAATGATGACAGGAAGAAGGAAACCGACAAGGGCAGAAAGGGACAAAATCAAGGAGGTCAAGGGCAGAAAAGGTGCAGTGACAATTGATTTTAGATTCTTTGCCAGGCGGTGTAAACCAGACGCTTCTTCACTTAGGGTCAGTGTGTGGCGTGCGTTAATTTTAATTTTTAAACCCTTTCCGTTGTTTGAGAGCAAGAAAAAGTGTGCGACGTAGCTGAAAATAAACCTACAGAGAACAGAATAAAATGCTGAAATAACAGAAAAATAACAGCTACATATGCATCTATCAAACCCAAGAAAGTGGGTCTCTCAAAACTATGCTGAAAAGAAAGGGAAAAACTATGGAAACACACACAAAGGAAGCTCGACAGATCTAGGGTCAAAGGGGACAGAGATCCGGAGGATAAAGCTGCAGATAAGGGGTGCAGATCACAGCCAAGAGACAGAGGCAAGGTGGCTGGAAAAAGGGAAATCAGCAAAAAACCGGGGGGGGGCAAGGCAGAGGCCTTGAGAGGAGGTCCAAACAAAACGACAAGAGGTGATTTGAAAGGAAAAGAGGCTGATTTCAAAGGATCTGGAAGTGAGGTCACAGATGCGGGCAAGAGAGGTACAGAAGCTACTGTTACACAGAAACGGTGAAAGCATTTGAAACTCTTCCACAAAAGTGGAGGGGTACTAAAACCCTAAGGGGTACAGGTTCCCATAGATGAGTAAAAACGAGATCGAGATCTTGGTCGGCGGAGGTGAGACAATTTTTGGAAAACACAGCGGTACAGCAGCGAACCCGGAAAAATTACGGAAAAAATCTTGGATTTGGCGGGCGTAAGGTTACGACGTCTCGAGATGGTCGCGGGTTTGGGCCAAAGGTGCGTCGGAGTCGCCGAGTTTGGGCCAGGTGCACGACCCAGGTCCAGTGTTTGGTGGCGGATTTCGAGTCTTGAGTCTCGAGTCTTGTTCAGTGTCGCTTACCTGCGCAATAGGGCCAGAAACACACGGAAGTTAGAAAATTTTAGGTTTTTAGGGTTTTATGTGAGAAAAATGACATGAAAAGAGAAAAACTAAGCAGCTCAAAAAGAAGCCCTAGGGCCTGAAGTAGCTGGATATGCAGGAATATGAAAAACGACAGCGGTCGTAATTTAAAACCCGTGTGGAGTCGTCATTTGTTAGTATGAATTCTTTGTCGAAGCGTACGAAAAAGAACCACTTTAGCTACGCATAACTAATAGCCCTAACAACAATAATGGCTGCAAAACATCTTCAGATCTGCAATTAGTAGTTAAAGTGCTGCAGCAAACAGATCTATAAATAGAAAGACATTAAGCAGTAAAGTAAAGAGTTTGCTCCATGCATCCAAGAGACAAGACAAGAACACGATTTTTGAATGAATTTTTATATTACAGGGCACCTGGGAGGAAACAAGAAGGTGTATCCAGATCTCCTCAATGGGATGGGTTCTTTGTAGTCCTCAGCACTTCGGATCTAAGCTTTCTCTCTCTTGTAGATGTAGAAAACCCAATGTAGAAGGTAGAGCTCAATGGGAGCAAAATGGCGGAAAAATGAGACCAAGTGTATAGATCCAGAGTGATCTAATAGGCAACAAAAGGTGAAGAATGATGGGGAAAACCCTCCTATTTATAACAAAATATTGGGTCATTCTAGATCTTGGTGCATGATTAAAATAATGTTAATCAAATCTAGATCCACCTCTACGAAATATTTTATTATTATTTGTTGGAGGGAAAGGTGTTTGACTTGGGTCAAATCCCTTGATTAGTGAAGAATAAATAAATAAATGATTTATTTATCTTTTTAAGGAAGTGGTTGGGATATAATCAAATAAATAATGATTTATTTGATTAATAGTGGTTGATTTGGTCATATTTAACAAGGAATATTATTAAATAATTATTCCCTAGAAAATAATAAGATAACTATGGGTTCATCTCATTAATTTCTTTGTTTTTGGGTTAAACATGGTCGGAATAATAATTAAATTATGGTTTAATTAATTATTCCTTTTGGGGTTTCCTAATTAACATAGTGAAAGCGAGTTTACTTGGGGTAAAAGCTCGGTCTTACATGGTGTACTTGGGTCCATCTAATGATGAAGAGTTAGATGACCAAAAGATGGTGTAACAATCCCCGTTTCTATTTATTCTTTCTGCGAAAGGTCTTGTTAGATTCCTAAAGAATTAGGCTCATAATCTCAAGATCCGAGTACATAGACTTTGGGATAACGACCTCTCACTCATCATCAATTTCTTGATTACATTATGCTCTTTTTCCATGTCTCACTCGAAGGAAGCTTGAAGCATTAAGTATATTATTCATGTGTTTATGGAAGCCTCGAGAACCCTTATTAATAATGAGACATCCTGCATTTTCTTCTTTAACACAAATATGAACATCTAAACCTTTCTAGAGAGAGTGTTGGGGTTTGGTATCGCCTCTCTCCCCACCAAATAAATGGGCATGCCCCTACGCCGTGAGTTCTCTCGAAAGTAGCTCTGCTAGAATCACCTTATCCAAAAAATCTAGAGTATGCTCAACAACTAGACCTTTAGAGCCCTCAATATGGTTGGCCACACCATTCTTCTCAAATTTGTCCCGCAATCCATCCCCATTTACCGTGTGTTTGGAATTATAGAACCTAAAACTATTTGTAGAAAAAATGAAGGAAATATTTAAGAAATTCGTTTGGGGAGGGGTTCACCGATTGAAAACATGGCCCTTGGTAACATGGAAGAACATCACCAAGCCTAATATGGAAGGGGGACTTCGACTCGTAGATCCTGTTTATACTTAACCAAGATGGGCACGGGTCGGAGCGGGATTGTGGAAGTAGATATGTATGTGGAAATATGATATTCCCACCAATACCGATGATATTTTAAGATACCTAGACCCCCCTATATGATCAACCATTTGGAATTTAACAACCGTAAATAGAGATCTTATCCAACAACACTTCTTCCGAGAAATAAGGAATGGAAAAACTACCGTCTCGGAATGAATCCCGGCAACAGAGGGGAAAAATTATTCCCTAGACAAGAGGTGGTTGAATGGTTCAATTATAAAAATGGTAAACCAATACTCGGAGGGAACAAGCCATTAATAGTGGGTGGAGAATATGGAAAGATGGGGCAAATTGGCCAAATGCACCGAATTCATAGCGATTGTATTCATTTGAAGAAAGATCTTGATTCGAGAAGGATCACCTTCCAATAAGGGCCAAATATCTTGATATGGGGCTATGAAACGAAAGGATCATTTACAATCAAGGAATCTTACGGTGGGTGAAAGAACGATGGGGGACGGAGAACGAGTAACAAATCCGAGGAAAATTTAAGGATTAAAGTGGTGGGTCGAGTGGTGTCTTACTTCCTAATTTTGACCCGGGACCAAGTGATTAAAAATAGGCTTCCAAGGGACTTCGATCTCGTGCACTCTATGGGAATCAAATGGAAACACTATAAAAATCTCCTCAAATCTTGTCGAGTTTGCAGAGAAAAAAGTGGAGACAAGTGGAAGCACTCTTTGGCAGGGATAAATCAAGACACAAAAAAGAATAAAGGAGACCATATTAATCTAGAGATAATTATTTTTCTCCAGCTCGGTCCTCAACCAAGCCCGGGCCATTATCACTGGGGATCACTCTTTAGGTGATTTGGAAGGAAAGGAACCATCAAATATTTAAAAATACAAGTTTCAAACAAGCATTGTTATGGGAAGGAATTAAGAACAACATGAGGGAAACCATCCTTTCTAAGAAATGGATGCCAAAATGATTGGTAAGTGGGAAAATTAGGAAGCTCGAATCCATGAGGGCCTCCATCTATCACTAGGCATGGCTTCCCCAACCTCCTAGAAATTAATCCTAACAAAAGGGATACCATCGAGGCCTTAAAAACCCCCTCCCGTAAGGATTCATGAAGCTTAATTTTGATGCGGCGTCGAACGATAATCCGAGACATGCAGAGAGTGGGAGGGATATTTCGAGATCATATTGGCCTAGTAATATTTGTTTATGCGGACTCTTGTGGCTTTGAAAGTAACAATGAAGTGAAATTCATTCGAGTGCACCAAGGCCTTTTCCTAGCCATCAAGATTGGATACAAAAAAATTGGTAAATGAAGGGACTCTCACCTAGTTTCTAACGCTCTCAAAAAACTAAATCAATGAACAAAGTGGGACAAACTTAGCCAAAGTTGGCATACTTCCGTGCATGTGCGGAGAACCGGTGGATACAATAAAAAAATTCTAATATATCATTATCACCCATGTAAGGAGGGAATGAAACAAATTCGCATACATCCTATAAAAGCTCAGGGTTGTGCTCATTAGAAACGAACCCATTGAATTAAAATGGCCTCCAAAATTCGGACAAGAACAATGGATCAAACTATAGAGCATCATAAAGCATTACGGTACGAAAGCGGAGCTCACCCACGATCCCCAAGACTCTGTCCCCCGATCGAGTTGTGATGAAGTGGATCGACCCCTCCTATCAATAATAATGATACTAGCTTTGTGATTGAAGCCCACCACCCTCCACATGAGTGAGAAGGTTTAAGGTGGAATCACTACCCCATGTAGTGTGAGGTGAGGTGGCGTGGACGAAGGCCCGTGCATGGAGATTAAATTAGGGTGGAGGAAGGCGTGGGGGTTTAATTTTGAGCTAGAAGGCTCTAGATTAGGCATGATCGTAGGAAGAGAAACCTCCAATGTCCTTCCACCATGGTGAAATTTGAGTACGTGTTTGGTTTCTCCTTCCACCCTCATACCATGTTTCTATTTTATCGGGTTAGAAAGGTCTCCTCGGGATCTTAATGGGGCAAGGTGGTTCCGGTATAGACTATTGGTTGGTAGGAGAGAGCGAACTATTCTGCGTTCTAGCTAGGGGATGGTTGGGATATTTTGGGTCTCTCGCCTCTATATTGGTGAAGGAATGGGGCATGGCCTTCACATGCACCCAAGAGGAAGCCTATTAGGAGAGGGTCACCAGCTGGAGGGGTTAGAGAAGGGTTGGGAAATTCATCATGGGTATAGATTCGGTGGAGGTCTCGGGTGATGTATGGTTTAGAGGTGGTGCAAGCAAGATCCACCATCGGCCACATGGGGCTTTATGCGAGCGGAGACTCGACAAGGAAATTTGAAGCTCAGGGATGGGTCTGTGGGAAACAATGCCTTTTTATATTAGTTGGGAAGTTGGGTGGTATGTCGAATGGGATGGCACCGGTGCAAGGGGCGGGTATTGATGGAAGAAGACATGTATGTAGGGGATAGAAAAAGCTAAGTTAGGGTGTGCGTAATCATCTAGGACAAGGGGTGGTATAGGCGAAATAGGGTGAGAGGGTGATTGACTCTTAGAGTGATGAGGATGGGAGAAGTTTTAGGAAGAGACCCTCGAGATACCATTGTTATGATATATTTGTTGCATGGACTCATACAAGTTTTAATAACATGGAACTATGCCTCCGTGTTTTCTTCTTACGATAGGTAATTATCCTAGAAACCTTTCTCAAGACCTGTGGGAAGTCTCAACACAATATCCTAGATCACAAGGCTCATAGCTACCATGCAGATATCACTTCGATGATGGCCCGCTCTAAGAGCCCAATAGTTCAAGGATGCATCCGGAATGATAAGGGGAAGAAGGTTGAAGCTCAACCCAACTCACCCCCGATCAAGCCAAGAGGAAGAAGGCTAGTAGTGGAAGTTATCCAAGAGGTAGCGAAAGCATACCACTTTGAAAACAAAACATAGTAAATTCGTAGATCATTGAAAAATGAGAAGTTGATATAAATCATCAAGGGGGGGGCCTAAAATGGATACGAGAGGAATGGAAGGGCCTTGTTCTCGATCTCGTGGAAACTAAGAGGTAGACTAACATAGCTTAAGCATACACCTTTTCTCTATCGTTCCATGAAGAGAATACCCGGAAAGGCCTCGTAAGCAGATCTCTATGAGTTTGGTAGCACTAGCCCAAGACTTCCTAGACTGAGGGAAGCGAATTTGACAAGATCAAATTCGAGCCGATCAAAGTAGGATGGGTGCCTCGAGTGCATTGAGTACCACCTTCCATGAATTTCAAATCCATCCAAGTAGGTTAGCACTTCAGCGTTGAGGATTCGGAACCCGTGGAGTCATCCTCAACTCTAGCATAAGGTGAGTAGTCTCATGATGTTTTAGTCTATTAGTTTTTTTTAATTTATCTATATGCGGCTACCTTTTAATTTTCTAGTGTTAACAAAAAAGCTGTTAGTAAATATGTGAAAATTTTTATATGTTTGTGTATCCAAGCCTTGTTAGCTTAGTATGACGGACTCAAAACCTTATTTTTTTGGATGGCATACCACGCCATTAGGTAGCCACCGAGACTCGATTTCTCGGTCCTGAGCGAGTTGAGGCCTCCAAAGCTGTAAATATGGTTGTATTCAATTTATAAAAATCAATGAAAAAAAGAGTTCCACCAAGATTACAAAAAAATTATTCCTTGTCACATTTGACTAAATCACCGAGAAATAATTAAATAAATCACTATTTTTTTATTTTCCTATAACTCCATTCTTGGAATAATTTTTAAATCATTATTTCATTTGACACTTTCTTATTATTCACTGAGATAATTAATAGATAATTTTATTTTTCTTAATTATTTTGAAATAAATATATTTTACCATTTTGAATATATTTCCATCTCCAAATATATAATGAAGTATTCCAACCAGTTAGATCTAGATTTTGGTCGATAATATTTTATTATTCTCCATTTTCGAGATCAACACAATAGTTTTCTATAAATAAGATAGTTTTTCATTCATTTCTCACCATGATCATTATCTTTGTCACCATTATCATCTCATACCTTTTGAGCTCCCATTTTGAGTTCTACATATTGTTTGGGTTTTTCACACATTGAGAGAGGACATCCCATGGATGGGGATTTCCGACCCTTTGTAAATATCCTTCACCAGGTGATATTAATAAAATATTTATTCTTTTGAAAGCTTTTCCATGATTGGGTTATTACATCAGATTTAGTTTTGTTTTTTTTTATTTTAGATCACATACATCTATTTTTTCGTAGGTTTTTCTCACATATTTGTTGCAAATCTAAAGTATAATCAACCACAATTATTGTTAGGGTCACTAGTCACCTATGACTTAAGTGAGATATTTGTCATACACCTTCCAAGAAATTTCATGCTAACACCTATGTTTAATAAGAGCTAATTTTCTCTTTCTTTTAATGAGTAAATTTACTTGTTATCATGTTGCTTTAATGGTTGTTATCTCATTGTTATTTATTTGGTTATAAGCATGGTTTTATGACATATATTAATCATAGCTCTCATCATGTTTTTGCTTGTAACTAAATGAATAATGAATTCAAGAAATAATTTGCGTTATGAGAGCTATTGTGAGAAGGCAACGGTCCTTATTTTCAAACCTCACATAATGTTTTAGATCATTATATTCATATATGCATTCATGACAAGTAGGTTGCATGTTTACAATGTGTCCGACGGAATATCGCTCTCGATTGGGGAGAGGTCAGAGCCAAGTCTCGATTTAATTTTTGGTTTAGAAGCTTTGTTTCTATTTCATTCATCATTTCGGAAGTTTCACCGAGTTTTGGGTAGAGGTTTGAGCCCTAGCCCCTGAAAAAGTGACTTAGAATTTAGGGTCACTAAAATAGATCTCATTGGAAAATTCAATAGTCAATCGGAAGTAAGGCCTAGTGGGAGTGACCGAAGGGTTACAGATCAGCCGGTATGCCTTGTCAGAGGGATTTGATTGGGCTCTAGTTTAGTGATAAAGATAGTTATCTCTCGGGTTAGACACCTAGAGGGGTTGGGTTGATCACGAAGGTCATATAGCACCCGAGGGAAGTCAATAAACTATTAATTTATCGACTCCATTTCCTTAATGTCATATAGGAGGTTTAGTCTTATCACAATGACCCTAATCTCATGGTTACCCTAGGTAAACCGATGAAATTCAGTAAATGTGGGAGGAGGTGGTTACACCAATATAGAATGGGAATACATTAATGTCCCCCGTTTGTTGTATCTTATAGGTAACATGAATACAACTCATTTATTCATACCTAGTGTTATCACTCCCTCTCGTTTCCCAAGGCCGGGAAAGGAGACTAAAGGATGAAACCTCAAACCAATATTTACATTCGGTAGCTAGCCCTACCAAATGAGAGAGGCCTCTCTCAATTTCAATTTCACGATCAATGAAGTGGCCAGTAAATAAAAAATTTTATTCTAGAGATAAGCTTAGTGAATTAGGGTTTCGTTTTTTAATTTCTCGGATAGGAAGTGTCAACTAATGAACTAGGTCTAGGTTTTAGGTTAGATTTCAAAGGCACAATTGCGAGAGATGAAGTTGATGCCGGATAGGTATACTCATAAACATACATAGATTTCCATTGTGGTATAGGGTTTGAAAAGAGAGAGCCGAATGAGCATATTACATGATTTCATTCATCGAAGAAGTAAAACAAATTTATGAAAATATTATAAAATATAGCACAAAAAAGAAATAATTGTGTTTATAGACTCATAATATTTATCATATAGAAGCATACATGTGATTTCATGGAAGATTAAACATTCAATTTGATGGTGTTACTTGAGAAAAAAATAATGCTAATAAGCATACCACTCGGAGTCCCAAAATTATAGCCGCAACATGTCTTTGATTTCACCGTAAAAGGTTGTACATAAGTTCCACACCGCAATATCAACTATCCAACCTCTAAAAAGACTTGGATTGGAGTACATATAGAAAATATAGAATATGCCACCTCATTGGGTTGAAAAAGCTCGATACAAAATAAATCATAAATGTACCTAATGATTCATTACCTAAATTTTATGGAAGTTAGAAACAGTCCTACCAAATCTAGCTAATAACTAGGATTCTTTGTCTCCTTGAGTGATTACATGATTCCTCAACAATGAGGGGAATATACAGACCTTTCCTTATACACAAAAATCTCATGGGACAGTTGTAACCTTTAAATTTTGACTATTTCTCACCGACACCTTTCTATAAAGGATCAAAGACGAAAGCACCGCATGTCACACATAAGCGTCGCGTTTTTACCGTAGAGCGTCACATGACTTGGAGGGCATTTTTTAGGTGGCTTTAAGAGCATATTGCCGCTAATCACGAACATTGGGATAGGTAGAAACGGATTTCCTCTATCCAACCCAATATTAAAACTAACAAAATAACTCTTGCAAGGCCTTCAAAGCTTCATTTTTTCCAAGCTTACTCCCGAAGCGTTGCGTGCAATGAAAATCGAGTGGCGTAAGCATGAAAAATAGGGTGTTTTTTTAGTTTTTCTTCAAAATTAGGAGGTGTCATGAAAAACCAAACCATATCCTGGAATGTAAACTTCAAAATTAATACATAAATGTAAAAAAAATCTTTATTGGACCCTCTAAGGAAAAAGCATCGTGTGGCTATGTGACGCTCGCAAAAGTGAAATTGTCAAAATTTCCCAAAAAATCCAAAAATTTCAAAAATTTTTCTGCTAACATAGTGCTCAAAGATGGATCCATATATATTTAACCATAAAATGTTATGCAAAAGCTGAGATATTTTTGTGTTCTTTGGTATGTTATGAATGAAAACCTCCATTTTTGAAAAATAATTTCCCATTTTCTCATAATCCAAGTTTTAAATTGGTCACTAGAAATTGAAAAAAGCATAGTGTTCTCTCAACATAAGCATAGTGTGGTATTTGAGAGGAAGTTTAGAGGCCTTCCTAGAATATTTTTTAGCTGCAAGTGGTATGATTGGAAATATTAGGATTTCTGATTCACAATGGACTCTCGAAACAATCGCAAAACCCCGTGCCAAACCCCTAAAAAATTTGACTTGAAGACAACCTATCCAAAAAGTGCAGAAAATGACCTGGACCAACTATATTTTGGGTATTATCTCAAATCAAAACACTCATGCATAAACTAAAATAAATTTTTTTTCTTTGTCTATTATTGACAAAAAATCTTTCACTTTTTTTCAAATTCATCTTCATTACTTTAGAAATTAAATCTGAAGTAGGACTTTCCTCTCAGTGCAATATAAACCCTATCGAATGACCTTTTTGATGAATTTTGAAGCATTGATCTCTTTCATATGAGTTGTCTCATATCCGGAATGATGACCTCCCTTGTTTTACTTTCTATTCTCACCCTTCCATGATGTTTGTCATCAAATAAATCTCTAGCTTAATGTGAAGGAAAGGGAGGGTGAAAATTGGGGAAAAAAAGGAGAGTGATGGAGTAAGTTTAGGAAACAAATGAGATGGATTTGGGTTAGGGAAAATATGAAAAAAAATTCGAGAGATAGTATGGTCGTGTTAGAAAAAAAAATTAAGTGAAATGTTTGGAAATGGGTAAGGGAAGGAGGGAAGAAATGTCAAAAGACAGGGGTTAACCTAGTTTCTCTACAAAAACGTAGTGAGGATTAGGGTTTGAATGAAAATGAGAGCAATGAGAGGTATGAATGATATGGAATTTTTTTAGTAAGGTGTATGAGTTACTTGTGAAATTTATTAGTGTGATGAAACTCGGGGTTTTATTGCTGAAGCAAGCCTAACATCAATGTAATTCAAAAACGTAGTTGAGAAACCTAGGAGAGGGAATCCAACCTTTGGTGAATAAATTTACTTGAATGAGAGATTAGGAATGTTCACTTCTCTGGATTTGAAACATTTAAAACTTTTCCAATGCCGAGTTGGCCCTTTCGATGGATTCTTGGGGCTTGAATGCTTAAAACGTAGCAAGCATTGCATGAAGCATAGAGTGGGAGGTAAACTTGTGTTTTGAGGATGAATTTTTGATGTTCTCATGGCTGGGATGATGCTCAATGATGGAGAGGTGTTAAATTAAATTGAAATGAACAATCCGAATTCTTTTAATGGTATTTTATAAGTTGGAGGTCGATTTTTTGATTAAGTCATGGAGGTGACATCATTGATATTTTTGACAAACTGAATGATGGGACTCTGCAACATAGTCGGCATAGTATTTTTTGAAATAAAAATATTACCTTTACCTTTGTTGATATTTTTTTTCTAAATTTCTAACTCCCTTTATTGGTGACTCAAGTTATGTACATGACTCTTTTTTTATTTTTATGACAATATAATGACAAGTCAAGTGAAACCCTAGAACATGACCTAAATGATGAAATGTTAGCTTCTCAATGACCCAAGACACATGAATGATGAAATGACCATGATGAGTGTTGATAAACATGAGAAAGTTGATAGAGAGTAACATAACCTAGACAAAAAAACAATGATCAAATTTTATTTTAAAACTTATTTGAAACTATAAAATTTGACCTAAGACCCTATCAAATAGCCTTGAAAGAGTGCATTTGATCACCGGTGGCTGAAAAACACTAACATTGGCTCTAGGCAGGGGATGGAATCTCCTTTTAGGAGGTGTCGAGAACATCGTAGACCCGGGTAGCCCTGAGTGGGAAATGGAGTCAAAATAAAATAGTGGACACTCAAATGACTAACTCGAAACAAAAAATGAATTTGACTCAAAAACTTGACTAATGAATGAACTTACTTATGGTAGCGGACCATCGGGATATTAGGGCCTTCTCCTCGAGATTAAAATCCCTGATGATAACCACCCACCTACTAAAGATATATATGCAATCCTACAATATGATCTCGTCTAGTGTAACCAATCCAACAAATGACTACTTACTTCAATCCTTCTCACACTTTCCTTAAGCGAGGCAAAAGAAGTAAAAGATAGGAAAAACAAAGTCTCCATTGAACATGTTCTCATGATCCATAAATACAAGAAGATTCATCTTGCCGGATGGATGCAATAAATTGGAAATAGGGTCTTCAAAAAATACCGAAGAAAGGGAATTTTTGTTCTTGAAAAATATGCGTTTGAGGCGACAGAAAAATGTGCACATTCATAGGATCCAGGACAAGACTCTTCATTTTTTTGAACCTAGAGGAATATGATCATATGAAAAAATCTCTAAAATAATATCTTATTTTTCACTACTTTCCCACAACTTATGATGGTCAATTTGAAGCCTATCATATTCAAAATATGAAACTACATGTATCTCTCTTTCGGGAGAATGGATTCATGAGTAATCCTTCATGTAAATTTGAATTAAGAGTTTCGAAAGTGGAAGATTTATTAGATATTTGAAAAATATTAACTTTAATGGATTCTTTAGTAACTAACACAAAAAGATGAAATTCTATGTCACATACCCATTTAATACCATCACCTTGGGCTACATTCTCATGCTATTGAAAATAAGATTTTTCAAAATGATTTGTAATATGTTTTTTCCTCGATCATTAACCCGAGAAGATGAATAAAACAATGGATTTTCTATTTATTTTTCTTGTTTGAAAGAGTTCTCATACTCTCCCGATTATGAAAATACAAACAAGGTTGAAAAACTTTCTTAACTTCATGGGATATAACTTCACTGGTTCGGATGAATATCTCTTTCATGTTCAAGAAAAGAAGGTGTTGATGTGTGCTATGAATTATCCTTCGTATCAACACATCTAATCACTTTTATTTTCTCTCGAGAAGAATATTCATGAAGGGCCTCTATGATCTCATAATCCATACCTTGTTCATCACCAAAATCCTCTTCAAGGTATTGCATAAAATCTTCACAGATTCACAACAATCTTTAAACAATAAGAATGAATGGTGATACTTTCCATAAAAACTCAAACAATGCCGTGTGGAAAATTTTAGGAGAGAACAAGCTACCTAGCTTTCAACCCTTCATACCATGATCTTGCTTTCCCTTCCATCGTAGCCATAAAAATTTTCATCAAATAATTCTCATGAAACCTAATCACAAGCTTATTTATATGCCAATGAAATTTTATTAGATGCACAATAGCCTCATCCTCATTTCCATATATGAATTTGTGCGAGATAAGTTTGCAAATATATGCAAGGAATTCGATTTGGAAAACTAGGAATGTGAGCATGATTCATAGGAGCATACCTTCTAGCGAGTTGAATCCATATTGAAAAGAGTGAAGTCACCAAGAAGTTATTCAAAGCTATCGATTTTTAAACGATGGAGTCGCCATGGAAAAATCTAAACTTTCGGATTCTTAGACACCGGAGTCGCCGAGTGAAAGATGCACAACCTTCTTGTGCACGACCATTTTTCACCATTAAAAATTAGGGCTAGTCATTGTCGTTCTTTCCCTGGGAAATATTTAACCTTCGCACCTCGGAAACGATGCCCAAAAATTTTATCACTCCCTGCGTTTCGAAGGTCGAGAAAGGAGAGTGAAGGATGTAACTTCAAACCAATATTTAGATTCGGTAAGCTAGCACTACCAAACCCGAGAGGGCTCTCTCAATGTCAATTTTATAGTCAATGAGGGTGACCGGAAAGAAAATTATTTTTAGGCTAGATATAAGCTCCTTGAATTAGGGTTTTGTTTTGAATTTTGCTAGATAGGAAGTGTCAACCAAGGAACTAGGTCTAGGCTTTAGGTTTGATTCAAAGGTACATCTCAGTAGATGAATATGAGGCTGTGAGTGTATACTTAGAAATATACTTATATTTTTTCTTTTTGGTATAGGGCTTGAAAAGAGAGAGTCGAATGAGCATATTACATGAGTTCATTCATTAGAAGAGTATAAAAAATTTATGAAAATATTATTAAACAAATCACAAAAAAGTAAGAATTATTTTTATAGACTCATAATATGTATCATATAGAAGCATACACGTGATTTCATGGAATCATAAACATTCGATTTGATGGTGATAATGAGAAAAAAATAATGCTAATAAGAATACCACTACGATCCCAAATTATAGGTCTGCAACATGTCTTTGATTTCAAAGTATAATATTGTACATAAGTTCCATCATCGCAATATCAACTATCCAACCTATAAAAAAGACTTGGATTGAAGTACATATAGAAAATAGATAACATTCCACCTCATTGGGTCGAAACCCGATCCAAAATACATCATAAATGCACCTAATTAGGCATTACCTAGAATTTAGGGAAGTTAGAAACAACCCCTCAAATTTAGCTAATAACTAGGAGTCTTTGTTTCCTTTCGAGTTATTACATGAGTCCTCAACAATGAGGGGCATAAATAGTCTTCCTTATCCATAAAAAAAATCGTGGGATAGATGTAACCTCAAATTTTTCACTATTTTCCAATGACACTTGCCCATAATGCATCAAGACAAAAGCGTTGTGTATCACACAAAAGAGTCGTGTTTTCTAGCGAAGTGTCACATGCCTTGGAGGGTGTTTTCGAGTGGCTTTAAGGCATATTCTCAGCTGATATGAATATCGGGAAGGTGGCCTCGGATGTCCTCTATCCAACCCAATATTAAAAATGAAAAAAAATAACTCCTACAAAGCGTTCAAAACGTCATTTTTCCATGCATATGAGTTAGCTCATATCTAGAATGATGACCTACCTTGGTTTAATTTCTGTTCTCACCTTCCATGATTTTTTTCAGCAAATAAAACCCTAACTTAATATGAAGGAAAGGGACAATGAAAATTGGGAAAAGAGGGGAGAGTGATGCGATAATTTTAGGGATGAAGATGAGAGGGACAGGGTTAGGGAAAAATATGGGGGGAGATAGGATGGTGAGTTAGCAACACAATGAAGGTGAAATTTTTGGAAATGGCTAAGGGAAAGAGGGAAAAAAATAATGGCAGAAGTGTCCTCAAACAAGTAATTTTATTAACAGGGAAAAGAAATTACATGAGAAACTTGCAAGAGTTTACACCCGTAGACTCCAACACTCTCTGCAATTAGGAAAATGACCTATTTATAAGCTACATGTCCTAAATTATTTTATTTATGGACCACTTAATAAAACAAAAGTGTCCATTTACAATAAATATCACTCCTAACAAAACTAATAACTTTTTTCCTATATTAGAGCCTAAGATATGACACTTTACTAGAGTCATATCTTTTATTTGTAACGATATCGTATTTACTAAGTGTCTCCAATATTAATTTAAATATTCTAATTTAATCAAATATTTTATCCTAGATTTAAACTATGATATTGAGATAATATAACATTCCCCCCTATGATCCAAAGATACATTACAACATATACCAAGTTCATCTTTGAACTTAGTAAATTTTATTCTGCCAAGAGGTTTGGTGAAGATATCGGAGGTTTGTTCTTTTGAAGGACAATAAATCGCCTTGATGACATCCTTTGCAATGAGTGATATGATATGATGATATTTGGTGTCCACATGCTTTGTCTTTGAATGAAAAATTGGATTCTTGGCAAGATTTATTGCTGATTGATTGTCGATGAATAACGAAGTAGCTTCTGCTGGAGGAATTCCCAAGTCCTGTAAAACTATACGCAACCAAACAATCTCACATGTTGCTTCCCATGCTAATATGTATTTTGATTCTACTAAAGAAGTGGCCACTGTAGCTTGCTTCT